>JAGMWU010000021.1:976678-1025612 GCA_018697195.1 Certhia americana | reverse complement strand
TTAGAATGCATCCCACATAGCCACTCAAGACAACATAATAGCACTTTTGTAGCTCTCTGCTACAAACATCACTTTGAAAAGGATACAGCTGAGGAGGGGAGTCTCCACATGCGTCACTTTTGGCTGGCTACCAAGTCATCAGAGCTCAGACACGCTGTGCTCCCTCACACAGCTCTACCAGCTACTGCAAAGTCACGCTTGGGGAAGGCAGAGGAAATGGATGGAGCTGTGTGAGCCGGAAACACAAGGGTAAAATTCAGTTGCTGGCCAGATGATCAGGTTAGGAATTCATTTTCTGAAGAACTGGAATGAGAGAAAACTGGGACACAGCTCCAGTCTGGGATTTAATTAACAATCCATAAGGCACTGTGTGGACTCATTTAAGATTCAAAAGCTGTAGATGTGCCAAACATCACCCATTCCTTCTCTGGAATCCTACATGGAGGATGGCAGACAAGACCACAGACAGCACCAGCAATTCCTCCTTCCATCTTCTTTCCATCCTTCCCTTGAGCTGTCAGTCACACTGTTTCCAGCTGCCAAATAAATCAGCTAAATGGCCAAAGGAGGCCAAAGTCCAACCAGTTTGCTCTCACCACTGCCCTGGCTCTGCACAGCACCAGAAGTGCCCCATGTCCTGCTCAGCAGTCAGAGCAGTGAGGACACTGCTCTCTGCAGAAGGAGAAGCAGGCTCTGTGCTGCCAGCGGATGCCACAGCCCCTGGAGAGCAGCCTGGGCTCCTCCGCTGCTGCTCCTGCCCTCCAGCCCTGCTGGCAGTGCTGTCCCAGCCAGCTTGGCTCCAGCAGGGCTGGGCTGGAAGCTCTGGCACCTGCAGGCACAGATGTGCCTGTGGGAGGGACAGGCCTGCTGTTCTCCACTGGGGAGGTGGCATGAGCAGCTGAGAGCAGGGCAGGATTCAGCTCACACATCCAGGCTCAGAAGAGGCACTTCCACTCTGGGAGTACAGCGGTGCTGGAGAGCTGCAGTAGGAAGGGAGGGAGAGCTCAGGTTTGTACAGTCAGCTGTGGACCAGGAGGAGCAAGAATCCCCTCCAGAGCTCACCAAGGCAGCCTGTGCTTGGAAACCCTTCCAACCCACTGTCAGCTGCTTCTGAAAGCACCAAGAAGTATCAGCCAGAATCAGTTTATGCATAACAAGTCCAAGAAAACTGTAAGCTCCCTGTGGATCACTCTAAGAGAGAGAAGACTGTTGTGTGTATCCTGTGATACCACTTGGGCCACTGCATCTAAATAATTGTAGAAAGAATTTCCTTAGAATGGTTGTTCTCACCACAAACCTTTGGGGTGTGTTCTCCCTTCCTGGCACAAATATAGATACAGGATTTTGAGTGCATTGCCTAATAATTCTGTCACAAACTGATCTCCTCCTTCCTCCCCACCTCATCGTATTACTGATGGGAACAAGGGAGTTGTTATCAATCAAGGCAAGCCACATTGTGATCTCTGCAACTGAAATCCATTTCAGATTGGAGGATAAAATGTGATTATATTTACACTTCCTTGACACAGTTCAGGCAGCAAAATAACAGCCTTCTACAGACATTTTTCTTCTTCATATTTAGATTTGTCAGTATTGTGGAGCTGTGTGAGAAGGGAGGGAATTATTATAGCAGCTGGGAGTCAGTGATACGTTTTAGTTCCCTCACAAATGAAGATGTTCAGTTTATTGTGTTGTCTTCCCATCTTTTTCATCTCCAAGTTCCTTGAATACTGTCCAGAGCATGCTCCAGATTGATGAAATTGTATTTCAATCAATACAGGTCTATGTAAATCTATTTTTGGCTTTGACATATCTCATAAATTATTTTATTTATAACCTTAATTGTTCTGTATTCATCACAGGAGATGGAATTTCGAACTTATGTGGCTGTTTACAAGTTAAATATACAATAAACAAAGAAAGTAGGAGATTAGGCACTTCATATTTCCCAAACTGCATTTGAAAAGGATATAATCAGGCTTCATACGGTCAAACTACGTTTGGACCTTTTGATATTAAAGCTGTCAGCTCCAAAAAATCCCAGAAATGAAAAAATGGTTTGACCCATATAACCTGGGCCAGCCTAAGGTTGAGCTTGATGTGCTGGTTGGAACAAACACTCATAACAAATCTCATTTCCATTAGACAACCATGTGTTCTCCTTCCAACACCAGCAATGATATTGAGCCCATCCACCCTACCCAGAGCACAAGGAATCCTCTCTTTATGTGAGTGCCTGGCACTGTGTCATCTAGGCACTATCAGAAAACCCCCAGCTTTGCTCTGGAGTGAAAACAATTCTACTCTCAGAATTCTACTTGTTTTTAGGAATTGTATTACAATTTTGAATGTATTTCCTGGATCCCTACAAAGCATTTCATGGAAGGGCCATCCTCTGTAATCTCTCCAGATTCACAGAGACAGTTTTCAGATCAGTAGCCAACCTGAGGATGGTTCAGTATTCTCCTCACAGCCACATGCTCTGTAGCAGGAGAGCTGTGAAAAGTTGAGTTAACCAAAAGCATCAATAACAATTTTTAAGGAACAATCATGTAGAATTACTGTTCAAACTTAATAATATGCCATAATACACAGAGCTCATCTGCAGGATAGCACACTGAAACTGGAAAGAATGAAAGCCCTTTCTCTTTTTTTACAACTGGAATTCAAGACCCTTTCATTGGCCAATTTTCTAATGCCTGTAATTTTTATTTTCTTTTATTCAGTGCCTCATTCTTCCTCATCCTCAGCAGCCTGCCTTAGGTAAAGTGCTTCTCTCCATTTTAGTTTTTCTCTCTTTTACCTGCACCACCTAAACAGTAAATTGGAAATTACAGAGTGCAATTAGGAACATAGCCTTGCCCTGCCATTTAGTACAGGCACAGAAAACTAAGGAGAAAACATAAGTAAAGTCAGTAGTTGAATTCCACTGCTCATGGGCTCAGATGACCAAGGCCCTCCCTAAAGGCTTACACACAAGAATCAGGATCTGGAATCTGTGGATGAACCTGTGTAGGCAGGGAGGTTGGATCAGATCCACTGTGGTCCCTTCCAATATTACCCATTCTGTGATTATCTGCTAATGGAAGTTTATCATATCAACTACTAGAAATGCTATAAATTCCTTGATGTATTTCTTCAGTAACAAATAAGATGCAGGGCTGCAAGGCTGCTCAAGCAACTCAGCTGTGGCACAATCCACGTGTCTATGGGTGTGTTACCTTTCTTCCAAAAAGGGCTCCATGGCTAATAATACATTGGAAACTAGCTGGACATGGGCTTTAGGAATTACACCAACAGCTCTAGGAACCTGTCCTTATACAATACCAAAGCTCAACAGAACAACTAACTGCTCCTTGCTTTTGGAAAGAGATGGGGTTCTGGTGCAGGAAGAAGCAAGATATAATAAAGCAGTGACTGCTGAAGGGAATACTGAGGGTGAGAAGCTGGGAGTCACTAAACAAGCAGATGGTTAAAGAGGAAGGTTAACTGAAGGTTAAATAAAACATTAGAAAGGAGGTGAACTGGAGACTGAATCCTGGAGGAAAAGAAATGTTAAGCACTGTGTTTATGCATGTTCATGCCTTGAGAAAAACTGCTCCACTGCATTCTTTCTCCCTTTCTTCCTTGTATATACACAGAAAGGCCCCCCACACTTCTGCAGGTGTCCATGGCATACATAGAAAACTGTTGCAGGCTTTTGTAAATACACAAGAGAAAAAATGCCAGGACAAGTTTTTCAGGAGAAGGGAAGAGTAGCTGAAAAAAATGTTAAAGCTCCTTGCCTTGAGAAGGTAACCTGTGAGGTCAGCTCTGTGACTGGGAGCACTTTGTTGATGAATCAGCTCAAGCCAAGGAATCCTCCTGATGACCTGTGGAGGGAGGATGAAGCTCCTCCAGCTCCTGCTCTGTGTCCTCCCTCTGTGCTCAGGGCAGCTGAGCAGCAGCAGGGCTGCAGGGCCCCTGTGAGGAGCCAGGGCTTCGCTGCCTCCCCTCAGCCCTCCTTCCCATCACCTCCTCCCCCCTGTAACCCATTTGCTAACTTTACCAAGCCATCTACAAGAGGAAAGACATCCTCCTTGATGCCAGTCTTGGAAGGAAGTGTGTTTTGGAAGAGCAGCAACTTTGCTAATGAAATGTTTTGCATGCCAGAGCATGCTCCCTCCATGCCTTACCACCATATGGGTAAATTTTCCCCTCCATCAGATTTAATAAATGGTGTTTACAAATTCTTAGGCATGCCTCCCTTGTAAAATCCACTAAACCCACAACAAATATACTTATCATGGCATTAATTTGGTTAGAGATTTTCTCAGAGTATTGACAGCCATATCTAATTTATAAGGATTTATTTTTATTTCAAAATATATTAGATACATTTTTTCTTTACCCACTACAATTCCTTTATAATTGTGTTTCCTCTGAAGGCAGGGGACAGCTGCTTTACAACTATCCACTGTCAGACTACATTCCCTCTAAGCATCCTTCAATAATTAATATTATATATTTATTCACAAGTAAGAACTTAAACTTCCTACAATGACTCTACAAAGCCCTGAGTTCATTCATCCCACAACTGAACACTGACATTTCATGGTTCAAACACCACTCGCTGCTGGGATATTATCTGCTACCGTGGTCTAGATATTAATATCTGCAGTCTGTGAAGAAGCTTCAATAATCTTAAATATAAATTTTAATATAAATTCCCTCATTCATACTTGTTCCTTTTTAAAAATGAAACCAAGCAGATCCCCAAAAAGCAGAGACTTCATTTTATATCCAGCACCAATTTTTGATACGTTTCCTTTCTCGGTCAATCAATTGGCTTCTGTTAAAAACAGAATATCTGGACTAGTAGTGAACTGAGTGTCCTGCTGGCAGATTTGGATGCCCACATTTCTCTCGAATAATGAATGTTATCTACCATATATATACAAGATTCCTTTCCACCCAACAGTTTTAGAATATTAGTATAGATAATTGTGGCAAATGAATGTTATCATGGCTTGGATCTAACCCACTGCAAGTTCCAGCATCTTTCCATCCTTCTGTGTCCCCTACCCACTTAGAGCCATGGATTCCTCCTCACTTCTTGTATGGAGAAATACTGCAGAAGAAGCCTGTGACCAGTGAGCAGCTGCTCAATTCCCTGATATAAATTTTTATACAAATTCCCCCCTACGCCAGCAATGAGCATGTAAATGTGTTGCACAGATAAAGATTTTTTAACTAATTAAAGTTAGAGGGTATATTATTTAAGACAGTGCTGGACATACATTGGAATAGTTTTTAAAGGTGTGTGTAAAAATTACAGAGTTGTTGTTTTTTATTTAATTACAAAAGTTTTACATATTTATACGATAATTTTATGTTTATACCTATGCATTATTTATTTTTGCTTATTCTTGCTTTGTATTAAAATGAGATTAAAGTTTTTTTACACTTGCACAGCTTTGGTTTTTTTTTTTTTTTTAGATGGGTTGGTGGGTTTTGGAGTGACTTAGTGGTTCTCTTTGTCATGGTAACTTTTTATCTCTCTCTTTTTGGCAGGGCATCTTGCCCCTTTGTACCAATCTAAACTCTCTAACTAGGTTTTGGCTGGCTCTGGGCCCAGCTGCAGTTACGGTTTCTTCATCTCCACAATATGATATTTTTCTTATTTTGCTTCTACAAATACTACTAAGTCAAGTAAATAATATATTGTCCTAACTCTAACTAAGTCATCTACTAATAATTTGCAAGTATTTAAAAATCTACGTCACTTCTACTCTTTTTACTAAACTGTACTCTTTTAACTCTTCATTTTTCTAGTTTTTTGCTTCAGATCCCCACCACATTTGTACTGTTAGACAGCTCTGAGAGTCCAGGGAAGTGGGAGGTGTTTGTGATGACAGCTGAACTCAGCAACAGTTTCCTTCTGCTCGGATTTGTCCTGACAGGACTTACTGCCTTGGTTCTGTCAAACTCCATTCTGAACATGTATGAATTGTTACCATTGAGTTAAAATGTGTGTGGCACCAAGTGGGAGAGAAATAACTAATCAGAAACAAGGGCCCTCTGAAATCTGGTCTTACCCAAGGTGCTCTCAGGTTGCATCATGCTTCCCACATCAGACTCTTGTCTCATCCTACAAATCCATAAGTAAGTTTTGGAGGACAGAGATATAAAATCCAATTCCTTGATTGCAATGACAGGCTTTATCAGATAAAACAAACCAGGACATGAATTCATCTTCACAGCCCTTCACCCTCCTCTAACAACACAACAGCAAATGGAGACCAATACCTCCTCCCCTCGTACATCTAACCACCTCCATGGCAGGGATTTTCCTAGAAAGGAGGACAGAGGTTTTATCAGAAGAAATTAACAGCTCCTGATCTCTGCTCAGCCCATTACCATCACCTGTGCTGTGTTAGTTGTTAGCTGACATGGATTCATGCCTGGAGTGTTACCTAAAATGTGTACCTATCCAAAAAATTATGTCAAATCTATCTAAGTATTGGGAGGAGTCTCAGCAGAAGAGTGTAAACAAATTTTTCATACACTCCCCAGGACAAAAATTTCTTTTCTTTACTCCTGATATTGTAATTTGGATCAAATATTCAGAGTCAAAATTGCAGCTCATGTGGAATGTCATTGCTGGTTTGGTTTCAACCACTTCAAAATAATGGCCTTAGGTTTGATTTTTCCGAAGTCATGCTGATTTTTCAGTTGCTTTGGACAAGACTTTCGCATAGGACAAGTGTTTCTCAGTGACAGGGAATGCTTGTGATGTGGTTAAAATGGTTAAAATCCTGTCCCTCTGTGGTAAGCAAACCACAGCAAAGTGCAGCTCCAAACCACCAGCACATCCTTCTCTCCTGGCTTTGCCCAACCCAGCACTGCACAGGCCTGCTCTGGCCACAGCCCATGGTACAGTCTGAAATAATTACTAATTGCAACAGCTCTGCAAACAGCAAGAAATGTAAACAGAGGCACTCTGATTCCTGTGACAACACTCTGACCCACAGCACAACCAAACCTCAGCACAGCTACCACACGGTCTGTCCTTCAGGGCCCACACTGGTTTGGGCTGCATGAGGCTGCTGACAGAAGGAATTCAATATTGTTCTGTGTTTGGCCATTTAACAACCTGTGTGTGGGACCATTCCTTTGCTCATGAGCTGAATGTTATGTCTGGAAAAGGAGAGGACGTAGAAACAACATGGATATAAACGTGCTGTCTTCATGGAAATTTTCCCCTTCCCTTATATCCCTTCTGTGGCTCATCTACTAGCTTCTGCTGGATACAACATACCCTTGATTCAGTCCACAGCCTCAAAGCTTTTGTGTGGTTTCTGCTACACTTCAGGAATTTTGCAAATAAATTGCTGTACTGGGTTTTTTTTAAGAAAGCATTTGTTTGTTTTCAAATCATATACTTGGCTAAATGAAAAGGATCCAGCTCTGTGTTTTCTCCCAGGCTGGTTGGGTTTCAGCACTGGTTTGCTGCTCTGTGTCTGAAGGGGATGAAGGAGACAGGGGACAGGGTAAATCTGCAGTGAGCCCTGCTTCCAGGTCTATGTGACCTGTGCCTGGGGACAGCACTGAGCCTCTCCTCAGCTGGGGAGAGGGAGGTTCTCTCTCCAACAACCCCCCATGGCGAGGAAGGTCAACAACTCACCCTGGCTTCAGCCGAAGGAGAACTCTGCACACCCAGGGCACCTGGTTCTCTTGCTTTTGACACCCATTTGAGAAATAGTGACTTAACTGTGTCCATTGTTCTCTGTGGGCCTCAAAGGGGATTGGAACACTTCACATGGAGATGACAATGTTGTTGTAATTTTGGGCTGACTAGGGTTTTTTTGTTGTTTTTTTTGTTGTGGTTTTTTTTTTGTTTGGTTGGTTGGTTTTTGGGGTTTTTTTGTGTTTTGTTGGCGGTTTTTTTGGTTTTGTTTTTTTTTTTAATTTTAGACCATAAATAACACAGATTTGTATCTGGTATATATATGCACTTGAATTTTCTGCTCCAACCCAGCACAGAATTTCCAAAACTGATGCCAAGTGGAGAGCCCGTCAGAAAGGTACCTGGACAGTTCAACTCTTTTAAAAGATGTCTCTATCACAGATGCCCATTAACAGCTTAAAGCAAGTTTCTTTTTTATGTGCCAATTTGCCTAATACAAAGTGGGGATTAATATGATGTCTGATGTAAACATCTTCCAGGTGCTGTAACAGTAGTAACAAAATGGGCACAGGTAGCAGAACGAGATCTGAAATCAGTGATTTCAAATGACTGTTCAGAAGTTGTTGCTCAGACAGCAGATGAGAAAGAATGAGATCTAAAATATGAAAGAGATTGCCTGATACAGGGAAGAAAGTCACGTGGAGAATAACCCTTTAAATAGCACCACCATAATCAAAAATACATTTGTGAAAGGACAGGACAAATGTGCTGGGGTCAGTGGATGAAGACCACATTTGGTGACTGAGTTATTTGCCTCTGTAACCCTCGGTGATGTTAAGGTCAGGAAATAAAGTTCACAGTCTGAGCACACTCTGTTTGTATCACACCTTGATCACCCACAGGGGAAACTGCTCCAGAAAGGAAGCACAGTTCTGTTTTATGCTATGATAACAGTAACAAGCACATTTCATAATTTCCCCTGTGCTTCAGCAACAGAACTGGCTCCTCCAGGTGAAAGCAGGGCAACAATTATTTTTAGTGGCTACAAAATTAATCTGATGTCTTCCCATCCATCTCAGAGTTAGTGGCCACCAGGGCTACAACTTCTCATTCTTGGAATATCTTTAGCATAAGGCAGTTTCATCATGACAGAAAGACACTCACCAGAAAAGCTTAAAATAGCACTTCATGTTATCATTGAGCCAAAAAACTCAAGGTGACAGATAGCCAAGCTCAGTCGAAAATGATGCTGCTATTTTATACCCAGCTTACGACACTGCTACAATAGCAATAACATGTGGATAACATTATGGATTATCAATTTTGGAACAGCATAACTGGCTTCTCACTTAATCAGCTGCTAAATCATTCTGAGCTACTCCCTAAACTACACAATTAAACAGCCAGTTCTACAGAGATTGCTTCAGAGGTGGTTTTATGAGACCTTAAGGGCCTGACATGCAGCTTTCAGGAGAACCAAGGGTTTCTGCTTGGCTTTGGTGAAGACTGAGCAGGTGTCTGAAAGGGTGGAACTTCCCCATGGCCACCAGAGTGAGGCAGACACCCCTCCCTGCCACAAGGAGCACAGGAGGGAGGGAAGTCACTGCCGAACTGCTGGGTGTCCCCCTTTGTGTCCATGTGTGCTTGAGGCAGGGCTGGGAGCTAATGAGGCTGCTGGCCTGAAGAAGTCTGCTTAGCACTTATCTTCATGACCTTGAGTGCCTGGCTAAGCACCATCCGTAGCTGTAAAAATAAGTGCAAAGCACAGTCTGGATCGTCCCCTTGGACAGCTTTATGTATGATGGGTGTCTGAAAGCTGCTCCTAAGCCACTGCAGTACAGAGGGAAGCCACACTAGTGGCAGCCAGAGTAATTCCCTGCACCTAGAAGTTTCCAAAGGCAACTCATATTGACCTAAAATGCACTGTTCTCCAAAAGAATAAACACAGTCAAATAAGAAGATAAATGCAAGTATACCGAGGTGTATAAATCTCCTCTGGAGGATGCAGTACAGTGACCTTTTACTGAACCACTGTGGATTAGCTCTTCTGTATTACTGAGATGTCTGGAATGAATCCCTTTTTGGAAGATCATTGCACATAAAACAAATAAAATGGTGATATTTAGCTCTTGGAATATTGCTTCACCTTTCCCAAAATTATTCTGTGCACATCTATGTGTACTAGACTGTATTGAAAGGAATTGATCTCACCTTATCCCTTTTTTGTTTCTGTCAAGGTACTTTTAATCACTTGTCTAGTGTTACTAATCTTTGCATTTTCTCTTACAAGCCCCATTAAAAGAAAGGTTTCCCTGTTCTCCATTCCCTCCTCAGCCCTCCCCAGGTCACCCTCACCCTGCACAGGCACCTGCACAGATCAGTCCCTGCTGGCCAGTGACTTCTGTAGTCAGCAGCTCCTGGATTTACTGGGGCTCACAGGGGCTCCTCTGGAGTCACAAATTTGGCTTTTAGGCTGTGATTACCTCTCTGCACCCACCTCTGCTGTGTCCTACACATAATTCTGCCCTTTTCTCTTCCTTTGCAATCAGGCAGGATTTGCAAAATGCATCTCAGGAGTTCTGAAGGGTCACTGCCCCTCAGAAGTTCTGAAGGTCAGTAGTCAGTGCAGGCAATGCCCGAGAGAAAGGGATTTTGCAACCCCAGTTTAGCAATGGGGAAACAGAGGCACAAGAGACAGACCTGAATCCTACCTGAGACACCACAGCCACAGGAATGTCCTTCTGTCTTACTACAATTCTTTTAACCTGAATGCCATAATCTTTACCTTTGTTCTTTTGTTTACTTGTAGATAATAGCTGCAATTATTTTATAGCATTCAATATATTTTGGGATAAGAATGAAATAAATTATTTATATTTTTTCTGCACCTCTTCCTTCAATTCCACAGGAATTCCTAGTCTCACAGTGATCACATCAAGTGTCACCAGGTATTGTTGGTAAATACTTAAAAAGCAAATTGTTACTTCATAAAATCTTTATACTCTTGATAGGAAAAGTTTTCCTTTTAAAAAAACCATGACTCAATCTCTCAGTGCTTATGCACCTGTGGAGTGTAAAGTTTTCTGGATTGCTCTTGAGTACCAGGAAATTTTTTTACCTACTTATATTTTGGCACCTTTCATCTCAACCTCTTTCTGAAGCTGATCATCCCTGTGGTGCCTAAATGAGAGATGACAGAGAACCCATAGGGAAAATAAGGCTGATGAAATGCAAAGTAGTGTTATTTATGCTGAGTCTGTGTGCAAAGTGCATTTCAAACTTCCTTAATTTTTCAGTAATAACCAATGTTGGGGGGATGGGGCAAGTGAATATTTGCATTTGATATTTCTGAATAGCTCATCTTTTTCTTTCTCCCTTGGCTCAGTGAAGCCAGTTATTATTTTTTTTTTTTCCGTTTGACTTGAAGATCTGAGGGATAATTGAAACCCTGCAGGAAACATAACTAGCATCTTTGGGGTCCACAGATGGGAGGGGGAAATAGGCTGGAGAGGGGGGATTGAGGCCCTCAACCTTCTCCTCTCAGCCTACAGGAGCTGGGTGTCAGCTGCTCAAATTTGAAGGCGTATTGCTGGGGCTGCTGTGGGAGCCTCACATCGATGCTGCCAGTGCCATATTCCTGTTCCCCATTGAAATTAATTACTTGACTTTGAAATATTACCACAGTTACTGCCCTTTAAACAAATATCCTGTTTCCCTGAACAAAAGCCATCAGTTGTAAAGTGAGTGCTGTTTCAGGCTCAACCAGCTCCAGGCAAGGCAGCAAAGCCCTCTGCCACACACCAGCCCAGTGGGGGTTTGGCCAGGATTTAGACAGTAAAGAGCCAAATACTGATTTGTCCAGAGTGCCTTGTGACTTCACTGGCCTTAATCAGCACTATGTAAGAAATTATCCAAAGGAGATAGGACTGATAAAATCCAGAGGTAATTCACTCAGGATTTCACCTTGGAAATATGACTGGAGGAGCCATGTGCAAACCCAAATGGATCAAACCCTCTCACATAGAAACCTCTGACCTTGGTGGAATGCACTGGGTCAAGCAGGCAAGCAGAAAAAAACCCTGTCCTGTTGAAAATCTGACATTGTGCCTTTGTTCCTCATATTGCAGAAAGTGAGAGGGGCAGACATCCCTGTTTGCTTGAAGGGATCCTTGCTAATTTGTCATCTCCAGAGTTCCAAAGAGTTCCAAAGCCAGCAGTGAGCAGGCAAGAAGCACCAGGCTGGTCCCAGGACAGCTCTCAGCCCCAAGGGAACACTCCTAGAGCATCCCTGCCAGAGGCTGGGGTGCTGCTGCTTCTCAGGCACCATGGGGAATCAGCTGTCACTGCTGTGCCAGTGACAGCTGCCAGGAAACTGGGAAGGGAGCCTCTGCTGGGCATCCGCATTGTCTCCACCATCTTTATTATACCTTTACAAGAAGCAGAAAGGAATCCAATCTACAGTTCCTTCAGTCATGGGAGCAAGTTCACAAGAGTGAACCCAGTGTGTCCCCATAGTTCCCATGGCTCTCTGTCTGCTCCCACTCAGGCTCCCTATCTTCTATGCAAGAACTATCTACAGATAACAGGATCCCCACACAGGCAGAATGAAACAGGCAGCTCCAAGTTTAGAGGATAACTTTGTGCATTGGTGCAATTTTCTTGTTTTCAGTAGCACAACAAAAGCATTCGTGTTTAACCCCCAAGTTAGGCTAAGCAGCTAGTCCTCACTGAGACTGTGTCCATATTCATCCTGTCTGTGTCACAGCCAGGCACTTTAGGAATGTCTATATGAGCAGGGCAACTCCAGGCTCCCTGTTGTCCAGCTATCCCCAGAGCTAGAAAAGCTGTATCAGCTGGCAGGGAACTCTGAGCCCAGCAGTGGGAGCAGGCCTGAATTCCAGCCCAGCGCCACAGGAATTATTGACATAAGACCCCAGGCTGTGCAGGGCAGACTAGAGAGCAGCATAGCCAGGAAAAGTAGCACAGCCACAACCTAATTTTCCCGGTTGCATGTGGCTGGAAGAGTACACTGCATTAGAACCCTGCTAGGCCAAGCCCCAGCCAAAACAAGCGCCCCATCTTGCTGCAAACCTTGCAGGCAATTATTTGCTTGCAATGCAAACTTAACAGATTCTGCTTTTAACCTTCCAAATTAACAACTCATTGATCATCAACCAGGCACATATGAGAAATACCGGCCCCAAATTTTTGTGAACTTTATGGTCATGGAGTGGTACAAAGTAAATCATACCACAGCCTTCCCCCAGGGGTTCAGGTAACTCCTGCTGCCTCCAGCTGACTCCACTGTGCAGCTCAGAGCTCTTCTCCTCACCTGAGAGGCAGCCCTGCTCACTGGGTGAGGATTGTTTGCTGCCACTGGAGCAGGCACCAGAGGGGAACACCCCACTTCCTCAGTTTGTTGCCCAGACTTCCAAATACAGTGCTGTATACACAAATTATGGCCCTAACATTTTATGTGAATCAATGTCAATCATCCCTTCAAGCATGCAAACAGCAAACCTGCTTATAAGATTTATTATTGTCAAGCTGGGCAATTACAGCATGGAGTCAAATTTGTGTTTTAATAATGAAATACCAAAGCTCTTGCCAAAGAAAGTGGAAAAAAAGAATTAAGTCAAACTTAATCTGATCCAGATGGGCTGCTCCAGGTTTTACCCAGCATGGCATTGGTTTGATAAGAGAGCTCGGTCTTCCACCCAAAGCCTGGAAAGGCTTCCCTGCTGCCTGAGGAAATGGCACACTTTGGAATCCAACTGCAAGAAGATGCAACAGATTTTTAAATTACACAAATTAAAAATTAATTAGCTCCTTGTTTTTTTGTTGTGTGATTGGTTTTGTGCTCAGGCGATTAGCTGTCAGCAGGGTGGTGACCAGCAGAAATCAGCTCTGCTGCAGCCTCGTGGAAAGGCAGGGGTGGGTGACAATCCTGAAGCAGCTGGTGGCAAGAGGCTCCAGCACAGCTTAAAGATGAGAACATTCTCCCTGCCTTGCTTGATTTCTAAAAGAAACCTAGTGGGACCTTCTGTCAAAGTAACTGAACCGTGCAGGCTACAACTATAATTTCAAGTATTAAATGTTACATTAAGGTATATTTGCCTGCCTGCTCCCCCAAAATCCAAACCAAAG
Organism: Certhia americana; assembly: GCA_018697195.1. Lineage (NCBI taxonomy): Eukaryota > Metazoa > Chordata > Aves > Passeriformes > Certhiidae > Certhia > Certhia americana. The sequence goes on along the minus strand of JAGMWU010000021.1, from coordinate 1,011,796 downwards.
AAAACAGAGATAATGTGCTATATTATGTACTGTTTTACCCTGTCAAACAAGTGTAAGAGAAACAGGAACACCTCTGTCCATCAGTGATTGCCCACAGAGGATCACTGGTCAGGTTTGCTTTATTTCACTGCTTCTCTTGCACAGACATCCACAGCCCTGTCCTGACCATCCAGGGCTGCTCGATGCTGTTCAGGTCCTTCGCTTGCTCTCACAGATCTGATGTCTCTGCTTCACCTGTGCCCAGTGTCAGCTTTCCCAGCTGCTGATATCCAGCTTACATACCAAAGGACCTGAGCCCAGAGATCCAACATGCAGATTATTCTGCTTGCACATCCATTTTTCTTTTGTGGTAAAAGGACAGCATGGCCTGAGCCTGCCAGAAGTAAAGCAATGGTCCAGCTCTGTCCCAGAGAAGTCACTTTCTTTCACCTCAGTGTCTAATGAAGCAGATGTTTTTTCTCCTCTTCCCTCTGCCTCCACTGGGAATGTTTCTCTAAGGGGCAGCAAGTCCCTTTTCCTGTTGCCACACCCCAATATCCCTGTCCTAACACTTCTAGAAATACCAGCACAGGAGCTGGGACTCCCATCCATTGACAAAGCAACTCAACTGTGCGCACTGTGTGCTGGTTCAAGGGATAAGGACAAAGGTACACAAAAATTGTCAGTTACTTACTATCACCAATGAACATTTATTTTCTAAGACCCTAACAAAAAGAAAAATTATGCTCCTGACTTGACAGCTTCTGTCTGAGTTCTATCACTGCCATTTCCTTTTTTCTGTACAGTGCCACATATCTTGCCGTCATTTTCTTGCCCTGCTACCAATCTCAGTGCTCAGGGTGACAAGTAAGTGAGATGCATTCTATTTAAACCAGTGAGGAAATATTTATGCTGCAGGAGAACCTGTGGTTTTGCTTGTGGTGTGAGAGGAGGCCATTGAGTGTTGAGCAGGAGGCTCCTGAGCACCTGCAGAAAATTCTCCAGGCTGGATCAGCTCTTTGCTATTGAAGTGCCTGGCACCAGGCCATCCATTGTGTCAGAATTTGTGCTTTCCCTGGGTGGTTTCTCTCCACTGGGGCTCAGTGTCCTGGAGGGGAAGAGGGAAGGAAAACAGAAAGATACCACCAGTGTATACCAATGTTCATAGTGACACGCTAGTTAAGTTCTAAATTATGTCTCTAATTACTTGGCATGATTTATTGAGACAGTTTAACAAGGTCATAAAGCACCACAAAATGACACAAGTTGTTCGCCAGCTGGAATCTCTGCCACTGAAGTGCTCCCTTCTCTCCTACTCTGTCATGCTTCTTGTGCCTCCTCCCACACTATCCAGCATCTCTGTGGTTGGATGGAGTCAGACTTAACACTTTAGATACCTTTGGGGTCTAATTTAGTACCTCAGAGCCAGCACTGCAAAGGTAAAGGTCTAGGGATAGCAAAGCTGGGCTGAAGTGTTGAGTTCCAGGGTATTTGTAATACAGATCTGCCAAAGGAGTAGCTAAAATAAAATAGTTCCACTAATGACTCATAAAGAAATGAGAAACCTAGAAAGTGATCAAGTAGGAGAAAAAAAGGGGAGAAAAAAACAATACTGCTGTAATACCTCCCTTGCAGCCAGGTAAAACAGCATGATTTCCTGTTTGGGGTGAGGAGAGAACAGACCTGCAATCCACAGACCTTATCCTGCACCCCCCTCAATAAGCAAGAGGATGGTGAAGGCCCTGCCCAGCATCCTTTGGTCCCAAAGAGCTGCAAAGGAAGATTGATCCCAAGTGTACAGCAGGCCTTTGCACCCCCTGAGTGCATGTCACTGCAGTGCCAATTAAAGCTGCTAACACTGCTGGGACCTTTGGGAGGAATGTGTGCCCTTCCTGTGGCAGAACAGTGCACTGAGGCAAAGAAGAGACAGTGCAATCCAACCCTGGTGCATTTTAAGGCTTCTATAAATAATTAAGGGAGCTCATTAATTAATAAAAAGAGAGTGAAATTGCAAACACAGGAGGAGAGGGGCAATGAATACCCACTGGGGGATAAGAGGTATGTCCTACACTGCAGCTTACACAGACTGAAGTCTTTTAAAGTGGCTTTGTGGTTTGAGCTTGAGAAACAAATTTTAGCTGGAAGAAAAATCCTCTGGGAATAACAAAGCTACTTTCTAAATCCAAGTTACACTTGGGAAGATTTTTCAAGATTTACACACTCAAGTGGGAACAACATGGGATATATACAGATGTGTCTGTGTATTTCTCAAATATACAAGGAAAAAAAAGCATCTGGCTGGTGCCTGAGGTTGGCTTGCACCAACAAGGCTTTGGGGAAGAGATAAAATGCAGCAATGCAGAGAAAAACATCTTTCACTAATTAGATCATTATTAGTCTCCTCTGGCTCAAACGTGGGCAGCTTTGAAACCCTAGCTGCTATCAAAGAAAAGATTTACAGAAGTTCCACAAAGACAGAAAGAGCCAATAAAGTCTGGTAATATCCCAGTGGGCTGAGAATTGGTAGAGTACACTGACTGCAAGTCACTAATTACAGCAGCTTTGAAATCAGAAGCTTAAATCTGTGCTAAACAGCAACATGGTGCTTTAGGCCACAGTTTCAAGTGCAGAGAAGAAAAGTGCCAAACACCCACACCCAGGCACAGAGAAGTCATTCCAAAAGGAAACCAGGAAATTGCAGGTGCAGCTGAATGCTTGTGAGCAGACAATTACCCAGTGGGTGATGGAACTGCATATTTCATATGTACAATTACCTCTTTGAGCCCCTGCATGCATATTTGTGCATTTGACTTCCCTGCCTATCTTTAAGAATATGACCTTGGTACCTGAAAATACCAAACTTGCCTGAACTGCTGATCCGAATGTCTAGCAGGCATCAGAGTTTTAAGCAGGTGAAAGAGCTGTTTTATCTCATATTACTGACACACTGCCTGACATGAAATTGGTACTTTGCTGCTGATGACTTCTCATCTCCTGAATATTTCCCTGGGAAGTTTTGGCATGCAGCTGGTGAGCTGTGCAGCACAAGTGAGGGGAGAGGAGATGTATGTCTACCCTACAGGAAGGAAATGCAGATAAAAGGTTTCAAATGAGGTTGAACCCTGTGATCTTGCCAAATCAAGAAAATGGAAGGTAATACAGGTGCCTGTGCTGAAGGACTATCTTTTTCTGTCAAGCAGCCTGACATTTGCTCTGGTTTCAAATACTTATAATCCTTTGTGCAATACCCTTTGGATTTTGCTGTCAGCAGCTTTGCAGAGGCACAGGATGTGGGATGGGTGGGCAGGAGGAGTACACAGAATTGCCCAGTGCCTGCCACAATATCTGGCACACAGCCCTTTTGGGAAAGCAGCACCCTGATTTTTCAAACTTTGATGAAAAAGCCTCCAGCATGAAACAAACACAAAGTACGTTTGAAGAAAAATGTAGTTAACTAGAGGAAAAAGCAGGTTGTTTGACAGCAAAAGATAGCCCTTTAGTAGAGGCATCTGAGTTACCTTCCATTTTCTTGATTTGGCAAGACTTTTACTTGCTACTTTAGGGCCCACATAGCTCTACCCCCTTAATAGATGTTTATAAGAAGCCAGCAAGCTACATGCAAGGACTAAAAAAGTTTTTTCCCAGTGCAGGGCCAGCACAGCCTTTATTGCTAAATTTTCCTTGCCTGGGGTGGAGGAGGTAGGATGACTTCCAAATCTGTTACCCTGTCAGGTTTTAGTGCTCTAACTTCACTGTACTGGCATCCGGGCTCCAGAGAATTATTCTAATCTTGAAATATGTGTCCGATGTAACATCTAACTAAAGTGTTGGGGAAGGGGTTATTTGTGCTGCCTCATTTTTACTGATAGTGGCCTGCAGTGCCTTCCAAGAAAGAGCAACAGAAGGGAACAGAATTTGAAGTGATTATGCTAAAGAACGGAGATTAGTTGCAGAAAAGTTACATAGTTATTCATTGCTACTCTATAGTAGTTTAAAATGGTTGTATAAATGTAAGAACTGATGGATGAAATGACGGAAAAAAGAGATTTCCACCTGGTATGGGAAAAATCTCTGTCTAAAGCTGCAATGATTTATTAATACATCTAATCAATAGCAATATGTCTGTATCAACTTTACATCTAATTTAAACTTTCAAGGCTCAATGTACTCATTAAATAATATAATAGATTCACATATTTTAATTATATTTTATGGATTTTATAGTCTTAGAAAAGCACAGCCAGAGAGTTAATATTTGCTGAGCACGACTGTGTAAAATACAGAGAAAGTATTTCAGGTCTTGTGCCAAGGATATATCAAGGTGATATTCCTTAGACCAAATAACACTGCTGCACACATTCAGTTGTGTTATGTGTCTTACAGCAGGGAAACTGAGTCCTGGAACAGGAGGAATGAACTTGGTCCAGGCCTCAGAGCAGACAGGCAGGGACAGAGCCAAGCTGAGGGTATCCACCCTCCTTTATCCACACATCAGGCTGAAAGAATGATTTGACAAAAGCCTGGTATGTCCAGAACTGCTTTTCCAACCCCACCAAACCAGTTTATAAAAAATCTTAATCTTTCAAACCTTGCATCTCTCTCAAACAATCCCAACTGTAACACCAACGCTGACACATCTACATTCAAGTACTGCCTACCAGTTAAATGCAGCTCCCTTGAACCAAGGTCAACACTACTTGAATCACATCCTCAAGAGCTTCAGCAGACAAAGTGACAGCTGAAGATATGAGTAAAGAAGATTTGAAATAAAAACTGAAATGAAAACTCATAGGAAAAGAGGTCAGCATTGCTAGCTCTCTTGACTCCACTAAAGTACTGTGATACTTCATGTCTCTTCTACAGCTTCAGCTATTTGGTCTGGTGAGCAGAGAAACAAAGTTTCTAGTTCTCATGACTGTAAAGAAAAGGCTACCTACTGCAGCCCAAGGAGGTTCTAATATTAGTTGGAACCTGCTGGTACTACTGAGGTACAAACACTGCTACAGTACATAACAAAAGAACAAGCAGTCACTTGTCTGTAATTTGTTGACCCCTAGCATCTGAAAGCCTTTTGTTGATTTAGTAGTCAATCCTCAATTACTCTCCAGCTTTCTTTTCTCCTTGTATATAACCAGTTCCTAGCATAGACACCTGAAATACATCAATAGAGCTCTGTAAGAGTCACAAAATCCATAGTGTGGAATGTTTGGCTGCTTTAAGATCCCTTCAGTGATTTAGGGAAATAATTAATTGTTCTCTCTTCCTGTCTACTTCTTTTCAAACAACTGTGACCTTCCCTGCTGTGTACTGCATCATCTTCCTGCCTTGGTTTACTGTCCCCTTCACAGCAGGTTCCCCAGGAGCTGGCTCAAGCATGGCTGCAAGATCTGGGGAAGGCAAAAACGGCTTCAGCTCTGGGAGAGCAAAATATGGGTCATGAGTAATTTGGCTTTTTCATTGTGGGACAGAGAGACCAGGTAGCCAAAGCATTTACCACCCCTGAAAGTGGAGGTTAGATGGAGCTCTCAGCAACTTGGTCTAGTGGAAGGTGTGTTGGAAGGGGAGTTGGAACAAGGTAAACTTAAAGTCTCTTCCAACTCAACCTATTCTATGACTCTGTGATTGTATGACCTGACGGACAGCAGTGCTCAGGAGCCCTGGTGAACAGAGGGCAACACTCCCTCATCACTTTTCCCATCTGGTTTTCCTCTTACAAATTCATGGTTTATTCAGAGCACTTACTGCTTCTTGGAAGACAGATCCCAGAAATTCCCCTGTTCAGCATGAAATCTGGACTTCCTCACTTGCCTTCATTTTCAGTGACTTCCGTATATTGTTTGCATTGCATTTTTTCTTTACTGGGAACTTTTGAGACCTCTGTCATGCAAGTACGGCACAATTGTGGCTTGGTCCAGCACAGGGAAAGACAGCAAGAATAGTAAAAACAAACCTGGAATTTCTGCTTGCTTCTGAGCCTACATCAGTATCTGAAATTGGATCCAGTTTTCGGTGCAGGCAGTGAGACCCTCAGTATGTTACGCCTTAACAATCTCTGCTGGTTTGGACTGGGTAGAGTTAATTTCCTTCACAGCAGCCAGTATTAGGACCCTGATTTGGATTTCTGCTGGAAACAGTGATGATAACTTGGGGATATTTTCATTATCTCTGAGCACTGTTTGCACAGAGCCGAGGCCTTTTCTGCTCCTCACCCCACCAGTGAGGAGGCTGGGGGTGCACAAGGACTTGTGGAGGACACAGCTGACCCCAGCTGACCCCAGCTGACCCCAGAGCCATCCCAGATGGTTTGGTGTCATCCTCAAGAAATGCTGGTTTAGGAAGAGCAACTAGTGATGTAATTAATCTCTGTTATCTGCTACCCTCATGAACACTATCAAGTAACTAGTTTATTTTCATTTAAAATAAATCCTAGTTATTGCTTCTAATCCACTTTCCTGGAATATGCACACAGATGACACTGTTTCACTGATTTTCCCAAAAAGAAGGGTTTTAAATGAAATATAAAATATAACTAAACGACAACAAGGGTAGGAATTCCCCACAAACAGTCAACTGTGATAATTGAAACAGATCTCTATTATGAGATATTTCCTAGGGGGCACTTTCTTAGAGAGCATCACAAAATCTCTACAGATTTACATGGTGCTTGTTTTCCAGCAACATCACTTTTACACAACTTCCATACAAGAGAAAACTTTAATGCTTTCTAAGGCACACTTTAGTTAATCAAGGTCAGTCCCAGGGTTACAGCTGTATCCACTGTCAGATCAGCTCTGCCTAAACAGTTGAGACTGTGCCAGCCTTGACCTCTGGACAAGGTCTTTACTGGCTCAGCTCTACCTTCAAATCATAAAACAAGTTTCATTATCTTCTCTGAAGAACCTGAATGCATCACTTTCCCATTTCTGTCCATGCTGTCACCAGCAGGCACTGGTCTCCGGGGTCTCATCTCTCTGAGGGTGTCCCTGTCCCCTTCAGCCTTGGCTCCAATTCCAGCCCTCCCTGTTGTTTCTGCATTTGCTCAGTAAACACACCATGCTTTGTATAATGTAAAACATGAGCATCTCATACACTGATAAAATTACTTCTGTGCTTACACAGCTACTTAATTCCATTTTGCCATTGATTTGTCATTTTAAAGTTAAATAATAAACATGGATTGCAGCCAGGATACTGAGTGCTGCTTTCTCCTGCTCTAGCTTTTGATTTATGTGTTTGTTTATTTACTGATAGATTTAAGTACTCCCTTTTGCATTTCACACATAATCTGGCAAATCCTGGGGATTTACTTTCACAATTGATTAGAAAAGCCAAAGTTTTACAGATAGGATTAAAATGGAAAATATTTAGGAGCCTTGATGGAATCTACTTATGACAAACAGTATCTCCAATAGGCTCTCCAGCCTTAAAAACCTGTGTTGTGTGATGTCAAGCACTGTGAAGATATAACCATTTCCTCTTACAGGTATCAAGTCAATAAAAAATGAAAACTTGACTTGCTCATTTGTTCTTTGTGGGAGTACCTTGTGGGTTTTTCATTTAACCAGCACGTGGGAAAAGGTTTTTCCATTTGCTGGTAGTTTTCTTCTCTCTGAGATTAAATCAGACAGGCTGGAAGGCAATGCTCAGGCAAGCAGTATATTTCCAATATTTTCATTCCAGTAAACTAAATTTAAAATTTCTAAAACTGTCAACATGTGGCACTTTGGGTTTTTTCCTTTTCTATTTTAGCTCCAAACCATGTATTATTTATTATTAACCAGTGTTATTTACTTCTAAACCTGTGTTTAGAATATTACTAATGCTTTATGACAGGGCAAACTGCTTTTCAGCTTTTGATTCTCTGTCAAATGGTGAACCTGGTTTCCTTTTGATCCACTCTCACAACCAAAGCAACCCAAACCAAATCAGTTATTCACACAGCTGACTCCACAGTGGAATAATTTTCCAGACCATGAAATTTCAGTGCAGAGTGATAAAAAGATTAGGCTGGTGTCAAAGAGTAGATTACAGGGCAGCCTGGAGAAAAGAATTAGATGTGCTGCTAATCGCATTCTCCTGGGGCTCACACCCTCTTGCTTCCCTGATACTGCTGGGTGGTGAAACACAGAGTGCAGTGGTTTGAACACATAACAGGGGCCTTGTTTTACTGTTTTTGGTGAATTCATGCCAAAATGTGGGGAGGAAAGACATTGTGCTGGGTCAAGAAATTCCTAAAAGAGCAAGGCATCCCTATATTGTTAGCTGACCACTGGGATTTGGAGAAGGACAATCAATACTGATTGACCCTGCCTGTGACAGAAAGGCCGAGTGAGCAGACCTGATAAGGTGATGGGAAAGCACTGTTTGTATGTCCTGGTGCTAGAAGGTCACATAAAGCCAGGGACAGACAATGCACAGACACCCACACTAAGGCACTGGAAAACACCCCAATTAAATGAAAATAACCATCCCCATTAAGTGGCAGCAGTTATTGCTTAATTGCTACCCCAGGGGGTTATCCTAAATGAGAGCAGACGAGGTTTAGCACATCTTAGGCAGTAGATTATTGCTTAGATATGAAGGGAAGAAAAGGAAAATCAGAAATACCAGACTAAGGCATTTCAGTCCAAAGCTGAAGGTGTTAAGTTTTGTTAGATAAAACCACAGCAGGGCTGGGGGTCCACTGATCCCCAGTAATAGGCAGCTCCAACTCCATTTTCTTCATGCAGAAAAGCCCCTTCTTTACTCAACCTACTTTTATACAGTTTTTACAGACCTCATGTGCATCTCTAATTGGTTAATAGTTTTGTTGCCAATTACTCTATTGGTTAGTAAAAGATGTTTGTTCGTCCATCAAATCCCTCTATTCTTGGTAAGTTTGCATATCCTGTTCACAATTCCTATGAGACAGATTTCTTGTTTATTGCAGGTGTAAACAGTTCTCTTACCAGAATAGCTTGTTGAGTTAATTGTTTTCATGCTTAAGATTGTTTTCACATGGGAACTTGCAAGCCACTTAGCTGCACATAGAAGAAGTGACAAGCTAGCTATCAATTTAGTAGAATAAGGCCTGATTTTATGAGGCCTTTCTTTTATATTTTATCTACCTGTCTGCAACAGAGGTGTCTTTCTCTTCTCATCCGTAAGGTCAGGGTCTTGCAGGAACTGAAAAAATGTGCTGAAATGCCCATTTTTCCTCTTGTTTGCTTCCAAGTGGGAAAGGACTGAGACCTGAATCCACCTGCTCCAGCCGGACATTTAAACCAGCCCGGCTGGACCTCAGCCCTGCAGCCGTGCTCTGGCTCTGCTTTTTCTCTGGAGCCCAGAGCAGCTCAAAAGCACTTTTTCTTCAGGTGGAATCAGGACCCCTGTGCTCACTCTAAGTCCCCTGGCACTAGTGAAGACTAGTGAAAGATCAGCTTTGTCAAGATAATGTGACTATTTTTTTCCTTTTCCCTAACCCAGCAATTCTTCTTTCTTTGGAAGAGCTTTGACCTTTAAATAAAGATGCATGCCAAGAAAAATCCAGAGCTCGTTATCAAGACTATCAGTGGCACAGGCTGTGTGGTAATGTCCACCTCAGGTGATGAATCAGATCTATCAGTGTCTAGATACTAAGGCCTTTTTTTATCCTAGCAAACTCAGGGCTTTCCAAATCTTTAAGCCTGATCAGAGATAGAGCACTACAAGAGCTTACTTAAATCTCAGCAAGGAGAAAAGAGGGTGAGGGGGAGAGAGATCACATAAAATAAAGACCACTTTTTAAAGATAAAACATAACTCCATGTTCAAGGAAAGCCTTTGGAGAACAGAAGAGATCTTTGTCAGGACTGTATCTCATTTAGTCCCATTGTTTCACTGCATGGTTTGCAGGAAGCCAGACATTTATATTTCCTTTTTTTGCACAGGTTTGGGTTTTTTTTCCCTCCATTCCTGATGCCAGTTTCTATTTCATTAGGAAATGAATCACTGATGAGGTGCTAGTCCTTGTCTCCCTGCAAGCAGGCCTCAAACATGGAATAATCAGGAAAACGAAAATATACAGTCTTGTGACCTGAAACCTGAATGCTTTTACAAGTACAGTTTTATTTCTGTTGTGCTGTCTTATGGATGGCTGTTGTTTAGTGTTTCTGGCATGCAGACAAAGAACTCCATGTCAGAGTACTGTGGTTAGATACCTTCAACACACATTGAGGTCCCAAAGGGAGAAATTCTCAAAGGGAAATACAAAGGGCAGAAGAATTCCTGAATTTCCACACAATTTCCTCTTTGGGCTCTGTGAGCTAAACCTTCCTGGTTCACAGCACATTACTGGAATGCTGTGCCTGTGTCCCTGAAAGCCTCAGAGGGATGTCTCATTTTCACAGTTGGTATACTGCACACACGTTTGTTTGTGGAGTTATATGCCCAGACAAGGAGACAATCACATTCTTGTAGCTTGAGTACCTCTGTAATGAGGCATAATGCTGTCGTGGGTTTTGCAGAGAGAAACTCCCAGAAAGGCCATGTCAGCCTGGGCCTGACCTTTGGTTAGCAATGATGCAGATCAGGATATTTTCTGTGTGACGTGACTGCACACTGAGCACACAGGAGTTGTCAAATACAGGACAGTCTACACCCAAACATCCTTAATCTGTGATCCCTGAAAAGCTAAGTCCTGACTCACACAGCAGTTTATTTTGGCTACTTCATGTATTCCACAGTGAGAGAGGAAAAGAGGAGACACCACTTTTCTAGCCCCTGCCTGATCTCAGCCTCCACTCAGGCTGTATTTGTCTGACACAAACTAAGCTGTTGCCAGAAATACCCATCTTGCAGCTTGAAAAAATATGTTTTTCCCAGGAACATCAGTCTAATAAAATACAGTTCTGCCTACAACCCCAGTCTCTTTCATATCCTCTGACAATACTCCTACTTGACTATCATGATGCTGCATAAGTCTTCACAGCTTCCAGCTATGTTTTTGTTAAATTTCAGTTAGATAGCCATGAAAGAAAACAAACACAGCATTTGCAGAACCTTGTCCCTCAGCTTTATAAGGTTAAGATTTATAATGCTCACAGTTATTTCAGGCAGCTTCCAAGTTACTAATCTAATGTCTTCTCCATTTAGAGAACACATGGCATTTTGCAGAAATGTACAGGATTGATTCACTTGAAAGATATGCTGGAGTGGCACACACCACTTTCACCCACATCATCAAAACACTTTGGGAATTGTTGTGCTGGGAGTTTGATCAAACTTCTGCACAGATACAATTCCCACAAGGGCTTCTTATTTTGAAGGTCCAGATTTGCTAACCAAACAGCCTGATTTTCAGAAGAGCAAAAAATCCAGCAGCCTTCTGAGTCTCCCTCCCCTGTTTTCTTCCAAAAAAAAAAAAGCATGTGCATGACTTCTATTCATTCCTGCAGACATGGAATACGATGCCTAAGCACACCTGTTCCTAAAAATTACTTAAAATCCTAAGAGATAATGTGCAAAGAGATTGAGGACACTGAGAACTTAATAATGGTCTCACAGGCTGAGCATCTCAGGTGCTTGCAGTCAAAGCCATGGGTTCAGGGATGACAACATCAGCAGTCTGGAGGAAGTCTGGCAGAGTGAGCCAAGGGCAGCCAGAGAGGCAGCCTAGCAATGGTGAACTTGGAAGTCTTTAGTCAAATTGCTTCATTTTTCCCAGTGCCTCCTGTCATATTTGGCTCATCACCCCTAGGACAAAACCTTCTTCATATGATGTAGGTAAAATGCCAAAGGACATGGTGAAATTTTGATTCCCTGTAGCCTATAAGAACCCAAAAATACCCCTGCCAAGTCCTTTTAAAATTAAAAACTTCCCCACCTTCTATTTCTCCTGGAAAGTACCTTTACTTTGCCAACTGTATTTCTAGTTCTACAGTGAATTGCTTTGTGTCCCAAACCTACTTGTAACTTAGTAAAGCTCTTATTTTAATGTTGAATTATTTCTCAGCACTCCCTGTCTATTTCCATCTTCCTGCCATGTTTTCTCTTCTTATTAAAGAATTAACAGGTCAGGGACTGTCCCTTTTCTGTTCCTTGTTGGGATGGGGATTTTCTGCCTCTGCATTTTCAATTCTTCTGCATTTGTATAATGCATAGTGCAGAAAGTTTTCAGTAATGAGTCTGAATGTTTTCCATCACCCACAGTTTTGTTTCCTTTGTATCAGTTTTTCCTACTTATGGTGGAACAAAAGAGGACACCTCCAATATGCTGTGCATCAGCCCACTGATTAAGTAGGGAACTTTTCTGTGCAGTAATTATTGCTGCCTAAGCTATACCAAAGCCCAGCAAATCATTTTTATTTCAGTATGCTCTGCAACTCAGAGAAAGAAGCCCTAGTCATAGTTAGACACCGTATGAATTGCTAGAAAAATCCCAGGTTGTGAACAGATCATTTATAACCTAGCCAGCCCAGTGTTTGCAGAGGGTTTTGCCCACTAAACATCTCATAAATCATTGACTTCCTTTAAAAAGATAACAATAATTTCAAAGAGGTAAATGGGATTGGTCTGTCTCATTATGTTCTCCCTCTAGGGCAGGGAGTTGAAAGTTTTAATTTTCTTTCATCAATCTAAGTCATCACCCAAGGCTGGAGTGTGATGTTTGACTTCCTCTACTGGAAACCTTAGTAAGAGAGATCTGAGCACCCTCCACAAAGGTCTTGAGTGATGCTAGTGCAGTTATTGAGGAATTTGTGTCATAAGGTGACTGCCTGTGAGCAGAATACTTTGACCTGTGCCAAGCCCACTGTGGGACCAAAGCCTAGAGCCACCAGCAGCAGAGTCTGCTCTCAGTCTGCTTGTCATGGGTTTACAAATAAAGAGAAGGGAGCAGGAAGATATCACTCTTGCAATCAGGAACTCCCAAACAAATCTCTGTGTACAGGCATTATACAGCACAGCCAGAATGATTTCAGCATGGGTTTGGTAAAATTAAATTCACTGCACATGATGTGCAGAGTTGATTTGTGCAGGGAACGTGTCTGGGGTTTCAACACATCTGGCAACCCAAGCTATCCCTTCAAACTAGCTCACTGACATTCAGGAGCTAGAATAATTTTTCTAAATCTTTCAAGTCTGGCAGACAGAAAGAAAATATAGCCCCATAAACTCAGCTGTGCAGTTCTGAGGGCAGGAGGGTTCCTCCTCCAATGCAGCCACTAAAGCTACACTGATGCTCCCTCCATGTGACGTGTCTGTGGTGTGCAGCTGTCTCCCCATCAGACCAGGGCTGTATCCCCACTGCACTGAAATCACACTTTCTGTTTGTCCTTTCCAGCTCTGGGGCATAGTGGGCTTTTCTGCTACCTTTGTTTAACCCAGGACCCTGGAATCTCACCGAAATTTATGGCTGATGCTCTAATAATGACCATTCCAGCCACAACAACCATCACAGAAACAAGGGCAGCCCTGAGCTAAGCATTTTTCCTTCAATTAATCTAGTGGGTTTGCTGTTTTGCAAAAACTGCACATCCCTATAATATTTTCTCCAAATATGCTAACTATTTAAAATAATTAGCTGAATACTTTATATTACAAATTTTAAGTATATGCATTGATTCTTTGTTACTTTCTATTGTAGTCAACTTGTTTTTAACAAGTTGTAATAATTTCTTGGAGTACTGTGAAGAACATAGGAACTTTCTAATAGGAGCTCTGCAGAAAATGAGATACTGAATGTCCCCTGTCATCCGTTACCTTATGTCAGAAATACAACAAAAGAGACAAGAAGAAAGCAGTAAACAGGGGAAGAAATATTTTATAGAGCCAGCAAAGGCCCTTGCTTGATGATGGCTTAGCTGGAGTCCCCAAATGTTCTAGAGGAATTCTGGCAGGAAGAAGTTCAATACAGTCACACATGTGGGATGTTCCAAGCCTGGAGCTTTAGAGCAACATTGCCAGAAAGAGGTTCAGCACACTCACACATGGCATGTTCCAAGCCAGGAGTATGTCTAATTTGCAATTCCTCATGTTGTGTTTCACATCTTCAACCTGGAAGAGAAGATGCCACGTTCATAGGACAGAGCAATTCAGAGCACACAGCATTAGAAACCTGTTTAGTAACAATGTGTCTTCCTGCCAACAGCCTGTTGCTGGCACACTGTACCAGCTATGCCAAGAACCGCTTCTGCAGGCAAAAGGAAAATTGGCACCAAATTCATTGCTTTCTTAATCCTTCTAGTGCCACTGCCAACAAAGACAGCCCTGGTTTTGGTTCCAGATTTAGTGAGGCCTTCCAAACGATTTATTTCCTATGTGCCACAGAAGGCAACTGGAGTGACAGACTGCAGATGAGCGCAAGCAATGAGCAAATCAATCAGGTCCAAAGCCCCCTTTCCCAGGCTCAAAACAAGATCCACATGTTCTGCATCCTTGCAGATACTGGACTCACTGACAACTGTGCCTGAGAATGCCAAGATAGATGTGACAAAAGGAGACTTGAGCACTTCAGAACCACAACCACACACCAGCTACTTGCAGGGATGCAGAACTTGGAGGAGGGACCAAACTGCAATGGTCTAATCTTCCCCAGCTCCTGCTTAATTAAAATTCTCAGCACTCTATTGAGGATACAGAGTTCAGTTATAGTTCAATAGGAGTATCACAGACTATTTAAATAAAATGTATTTCAATAAAAGGAAATTCAATCTACAGAAGAGATTTTAAAAGGTACGGATGTATTTCTTAGAACTGGTGTTTCTACCTTTATAAACTGATGATCTGTCCTCTTTAAAATAAAATACCAAACTATAATGTTTTAAAAGGAGTATATTATATTTACCTGCTTACCTAGATTTCCTTGTAAATTAAACTGAAGCCTTCAGCAATACTTTTCTTCCTTTTGTTCTTTCCTCTCTAATTATACCATGGCACTAATTATCTTATGGGCAAAAACAGTCTATAGATTGCTGCAGCTTCAAAAACTTAATGGTTGCTCCTCCTACTCTCTCATACCTTATATATACTGATACTGAATATTTTCATTCAGTCAAAAAATCCAAAAATCCACACCCAACTGAAATGCAACCAAAAAAAAAAAAAAAAAGCAAAATTCTGCTGAAGTCTTCTCGTTTTCTACAAGTTGTATGCCTCCCTGGTTCTCAGCTGCTATCTCTACTGATTCCCAAAATCTGATTCATGCTTATCTTTGAACAACAGCATTTCTCTAGGCTGTGAATGGTACCTGTGCTCTAAAAAGCATGACTGTTTCCTGATCCCTGATTCTCATTTTCATGATTGTTAGGATCTTTTCCTGCAGCCTTTATGTGGCTGAGTGGTCACTTCTAGTATAATCCCATCTGGAGTAATTTAACAGCAGCTGTCAATAGTGTAACCATGATTTTTTTCATCTGAGAAAATCATTGTAATATTGGATCATCATAGAGTGCATTTCAGTGAAAATACCAGTTGGTTGGTTTTTAAGTATAAGCTCAATAAGTGATGTTTCTAAGGTTAAATCATGTATTGTTAGCTTATGGTTAATGGCACAAACCACTCACTCTATCTAGACTCTCTAAAGAGAGACACAAAGGGTCTAAACAAATTTTTGAACTCATCAGCTCACTGTGGAGTCAACTTAAAGCATTGATTAACAGAACCCTTGCTATCCTATCTACACCCATAATTAGCTTAATAAGACATAAAATATTCTGATCAGGGTTTTTAACTCAGTACTTTTTTATTGATGTTTTTACAAGAAAATACAACATCATTATGCATACAAAGCAGTCTGCACAAGGCCTTAATTTTGCACAGGCCCATCAAAAGTAACTTTCATTTATTTTGCATGCGTCACTGATCCGTGTGACCTTTAAACTGTTATTAAGCAGGAAAATTAAATATCCAGCAAAAAACTTTGAAAGAACAATTCATGAGAAAGTGCCCAGTTTGTGCTGCACATTGCATCAAGTCACATACCTCTAATGGGACACTGCTGACATCTGGTAACGCCAGTGGTGAGCATTCCCATCCCAGTCCCATTCAAGCCCCACTACATCATCTTCCCACCATCTGTCTGTCTCCAAGGCAGACAGATGCCCTTAACACTCAACCTGTGTGCAAAACACAAGGTTTCCTCTCTGCCCTGCTGACCAACCTTCTCAGAGACCATTCTCTCAAACAGGCATGATGGGAGAGCCCTGTGCTTTTTCCAGCTTGAATCAAAATGTTCATGTGCTTCCATTTGCTTGATTTCTGCTTTCAGGGACAAAGAGCTCCTTTCACTCAAAGCCATTAACCACTTCCACCACCCCTCACAGCACATGGCTGGGAGGGTTCCTGCCTCCCTTTGGCATGTGCCCATGCTACTGGAGTCATTACACAGGGCAAGAGAGGCAGAGCCTAGAGCACAGGACTGCTTCATAGGCAACCAGTTTATTTTTATGTTTAATCTCACATTGGTTTGAAAAGCCTTGCCTAGAGCAAAAGGCCTAGAGTCACCACCACTGGGAAGACACACCACCACACAGGGATCTCCTCCATGAGCCAGACCATAGGCAGGTTTCAGACATACATGCTTGTAACATCCAGAACATAACTGTCTTCCCCTGTCCAACAGTGACCCCTTTGTGACATTGCTCAGTAATAAGCACAGGCACTGGGGGGAGGCGGATTGTAATCATTAAATTGTAAATCCCTTTAAATGCAAAGATCAAAGGGAAAGTTTCAATCCTATGACACATAATTAAAAATGCAGACGTGAATGGCTTTGATTCATGAATGCTTATGTACTTTTAAATTGTTGCCAGGGAGATCAGGGCATGAGAAAATTGAAAACCATTACGCTTCAAAAGGATAAATGATTTTCACAGCTTTCTAACATTATTTCCTGTTGTGCAGATTTTCGTGTGTTTTAACATTTTCCCTACCCTGTCTGGGTATATTAGTTCTGAAAATGTTTTCCAGAAAATATTCAGAACTCAGTGAGATTAAAAGGAGATTAGTGAACTTGTTGGTTGGAGAGTTCCCATTCGTACCTAATGGCAAACACTTGGGGCAGTTAAAGAGGAACCCCACCACACATATTTTACCCTTATTCCTGTGTTCTAATTTAAAAAGCCGTGACCTTTTAATTCATTATTCTTTTTCTAATTGAGCCAATGCAATACAATATGGTACAGGCCATAAGCCAAATCTCCTTGAAGTTAAAGAAAATATTCCCAAGACTACAGTGATTTCAATCTGTTTGTTTAACATTTCTCACTTGTAAAAGTCAAAGCACTTAACTGAAAGGAAAAGGCTGCTTCCTGTTTCACAACTAAAAATTGAGACATACGAAGTGGACATGATTTTCAACCATCTCACCATGGATGCCATGGACACCAGAGCAAGTGTAGAGCTAGCAAGCTACAACAAATATTTCCACTTCTAATCCATGGTGCCTTAGATTTGCCCAGCTTCAATGTGTCAGTTTAACACTACCAACTGGCACCTGATAAATGCTTTGAAGTGCTTTAAAATCACCCCAATGTTACAAGAGACAATTAATTTCTCAGACAGAAACATGTTGCTGAAATGCACCTGGGAGCTAATGGCTGCAGAGAATTAATGGACAGCTGTTCCATTCCTGGACTGAAAGTACATGTGAAAACAAACCCAAACTCCTTAGTGCTGAACTTACATTGCTTCTTAGCCACTGTCAGCATGGAGGGTGAGGATGATCAGGTGAAATCCTGAAAGCTGTGCTGCACACAGCTGGACGTGAGTTTTTCCCCCCCTCTCCCTGTGTAGCTGGTGGGATACAGGATGATTTATCTCATCTCCTGGCACCTATGTCTTCAGATGTCTCCATATCATGTATGTTTGGTCTATAGTTGCATAGGATGAATCCTACTACCCAAAAGGTGTACATTTGGGATGAAGGTCTAGATTCAGCCCCAGAGCCACTGCAGCTCTAAATACACAACTTATCCCTTTGTGTTCCCAGGCTGTTGAATTTTGGGACTCCACTTCCAATAAAAGGTTCAGCTGAAATACATCTGCATGAGGCTTGCTCCTCACTCTGGCATTATTCAGCTTCCAGTCAAGTCAACCTTCATAAAATTTCCCCTGAGGGGGAAAAGCCAGAGACAAGTACCAGCAGACTTATAGACCACTGAACAGTTCAGCAGGTATCTGATGGTGAAAGGAAAAACCTTTCATATTTACTTTTGAACATATGAATCAGACATTGTTTCTGTTTGAGACTGGGCTGTTTCCAGAGAGTGTCTCCATAGTGGCAGCCAGCTGAGATTCAGTGTAAGTGGCCATCCCAAAAATGCACTGATGCTTTGTTATCCACTGCAGTGACTGAGATAGCTCCAGGAAGCAGATGCCCTACAATAAGACATCTAATATATTTCCCTTTTTATAATATGTCACATCTAATGTCTGAATAGCAAATAGGATGGCACGAATTTATCCTCTTTTTCAGCTGGCAGTTGTTCAAGAACATGTTATTATTGTTCTTTTTTTGCCATTATTGGATCAATAATGTTGCAACATAATTCTCATTCTTCAGATTTCAGTCCAAAGAAGATTTTCTAGTCTCAGTTTCTTTGTCCCACAGACCATAACTCTTAATCCATTTACTGCAAGGCTTAGATCAGTAACTTGCATTTGACTAAGGCAAAAGCATCTGGTGTTGACTTGAGAACTATAAGAAATGAGGAAAGCAGTTTCTTCTATATTTTTAAAGAAAGTGTCTTATTTTTATGTGAATTTGGGCTTTCCTCACTAATGTTAATGTTCCAATCAGCATTTGCTGTGTGAAAGAACAAAATTTCATATGTTCAAGCACGTGGATCCTCTTGTAAACTTGATTCTTGAATGCTGTCTACTTCCACACACCCTTGTAAAATTACTCTCCTATCTTAAGGGAACAAGAGAGCAGCTCCTCTGAAGGTTTAAACAAACTATGATTCATTTACAAAGAAACAAAGAGAAGTCCAATGCAATCAAAAGAGGCTTCAGGGCCCTGGGATCAGGGCAGCAGGATCAGGAGCGCAGGTAGTGGTTTCCTGGATTTTTCTGTTAACCACAAATAATATTGCTAGGAAGAGACAGATCCATCAGGTCAATGGATGTGGCTCTGAAACTGGAATCCATGGAAAAATTTGGGGTTTGTTGACCATGGGAGTTTCTACTCAACATTGTGGTCTACTGACACCTGACAGGATGCACAGATCCCAAAGGGGAGAAAGAGCTCCAGCACAGGAGCCACTGGTGCTCACTGGATGAGCTTGGAAGGGGGAAGGGGACAAAGCCAGGCTGGCCAGTGATGAGCAGTGGGATGGAGTGCCAAAACTTGTGGAAAGGAGAGCTAAAGGGGTCCCTCAATATGTTCCATGTGGTGTTGGCTCAATGTACCACACCTGAATTATTTCTTCACTAATGTACACAGCATGAGGAACAAACAAGAGGAGCTTGAGGCTTTGGCCCAGTCCCAGAGATGTGACATCATTGGCATAAGTGAAAGCTGGTGGGATGGGTTCTGTGTCTGGAGTGCCCTTTCTGAAGGTTCCAGGCTCTTCTGGAGGGATAGGCAAGGAAGGAGAGGCAGAGGAGTGGCACTATATGTAATGGTAAGGTTGGAATGTCTGGAGCTCAGACCTGGCACAGTTGAAAGCTGAGTACGCTCTGAGTAAGAATCAAAGCACAAATAATGTGAGTGTCACCATGGGAATCTACTCTGGACTTCCCAGACACAACAATGACACCAATGGATTCTGTGAGGAATTAAGGAACACTTTCAGACCAACTGCCCTTGTCCTTATGGGAACTACTGATGCACTAAATGTGTGCCAGATGGACAAAAAACCTTTCAACTAATTTGAGATTGAAAGATTTATACGTTTATCCAGTACTGGAGCACAGTGGACTTGTGTCCTAAAGACATGTGCTGAATTCACAAAGCATCAGTTTTCTATATATTTCTAAAAATCATACATATTCCTAAAATTACCTAACCTGTCCACACATATGCAGTACCTATCTTTGCCTTGTATTAAAACCAGCTGGATGTCCTTTGTGACTGCACAGTCCTCTTTTTAATTGAGGCTGTGGTCTTTTGAATTCAGTCAGTGGTCCATAGGATGAAGTAAAGTTGTCTTCATCACAAATTTGTCCTGTTGCCAGACCCTTGTGACCCCTTGGTTATGGTCCAGGCTTTCTTTCTTGGCTCCAAGTATCAAAGGTCTTGGTTTTCTGATTTCTTACAATGCTAAGTGTCAGACACATGTCTTGCTCTATACTTATATATTAATGATTAAAGCCTTTAGTTTCTTATTTGATCTCCTTACTATTACGCTAGGCCCTGCTGTCTGACGTGTTGCTTACATCTTTGCTGGTTTCATTTCTACTTCCTAAATCTTTGGCTCACCCCAACCTGACAAAACTTAACTGGGAGCATCACACAGCTGGTACAACTCAGGCTAGAAGATTCCTAAAAGGCTGGTTGAGCATTTTATGGAACAGATCCTAAAGAACTGGAAAGATGCCTTCTTTGATCTACTGCTTGTCAACAGATAGGATTTTGTGAACTAAATGGAGATTTGGGGCCATCTTGGCCACAGCAATCACAGAGAGATGGAGTTTAAAATCTGTAGACAGGAGGAAAAGTTCCAGCAAAACCTCAACTGTGGACATGAGGAGAGCAGACCTCAGGCTGCTCAGGGAATTAGTGAGTAACATCCCCTGGAAAAATGTTTTTGCAGGTGCTAGGGTCCACCAGAGCTGGTCACTTGTTAAGCATCACCTCCTAAGGGCAATTTCCAAATGTCAGAAGTCAAGCTGGTGAGGCAGAAGGCTGGCTAGGCTGAAAAGGAATCTTTTCTTGGAAATAATTTTCTCTTGGAAAAAGTAAGATGTGTGCCCAGTGGGAGCAGGGTCAGGTGACATGGGAAGAATACAGAGATACTGCTCCCCACTGTATTTGTCCAGCCAAACTCAACTGGAGTTGAATCCACCAGGACTATGGGGAACAATAAAAAGAGGTTTTTATTGTATTAATAAAAATACAGTAAAAAGGCAGTGAAAAAATACCATTGGCCTCTTCTGGAATGAGAATTGTAACCTCACAAACAGGGACAGGGGTAAGGCAGAGGTGTTTAATGCTCCATTGCCTTCTGTCTTCAAAATGAATGATGGACCAAGGGCATCTCAGTGGCCTGAGCTGGAGGATCATGATTGCAAGAATGATCAATTCCCAGTTTACCCTGAACTTGTGTGGGATCTGCTGCTCAAAATGAATCCATACAAATGTATACGACCTGAAGGAATTCATCCAAGAATCCTCAAAGAGCTGCTGATGTCATCACGAAACATCTCTCAATTTTTGAGCAGTTTTGGGAATCTGGAGAGGTCCCAGCTGACTGGAAGCTAGCAAACATTGTCCTGATTTTCAAGAAGGACAGGATAGATGACCCTAGAAACTACAGGCCTGCCAGTCTCACTTCAGTGCCTGGTAAGGTTATGGAGAAGACTATTCTGGGAGGCACTGAAAACACCTGAAAGACAATGCAGTCATCAGTCACAGCCAGCACAGCTTCATGAGAGGCAAATCCTGCTTATCAAACCTGATTTCCTTTTATGACAAGGTAACACACTTATTTGATCAAGGGAAACCAGTTGATGTGATCATTTTGGATTTCAGTAAAGCTTTCAATAATGTCTCTTCCAGGAGAGTTCTGCACAAAATGTGCATCCCACATTGAATCCACTTGGATAAATATGTCATGGGATGGGTGAACTCATGGGTCAGGCACAAAGGTTTAGAGCAAATGGGGTGACATCAGACTGAGGACCTGTGACCAATGGGGCTCTACAGGGCTTCATTCTCAGCCCTGGGCTCTTCAACATCTTCAAAAATTATTTGGATGCAGGATTTGAACAGATACAAAGTATGTTTGCAGATGATATAAAACTCAAAGGCAGGGAGGGCCTTCAGAGACACCTCAACAAAGTAGGGCGCTGGGCAATCACCAAGTGTGTGAAGTTCAACAATGGAAAGTACTGGATTCTGCACCTGGGTTGGGACAACCCTGGGTGTGTGTACAGACTGGGGAAGGAGATGCTGGAAAGCAGCACCACACAAAGGGACCTGGGTGTCCTGGTTGATGGCCAGGAGGATCTGAGCCAGCAGTGCCCTGGAGCCAGGAGGGACATCCCTGTCCTGGGGACACCAGGCCCAGAATTGCCAGTGGGGCCAGGGAAGGATTGTCCTGCTCTGCTCTGGGGCGGCCTCACCTCGAGTGTTGGGTGCAGATTTGGGCACCACAGTACAAGAAAGATCTTAAACTATTCAAGAGTGTCCAAAGGAGGCCATGAGGGCAGTGAAGGGCCTTGAGGGGAGGCCGTGTGAGGAGCTGCTGAGGGCATTTGGCCAGCTCAGCTGGAGAAGAGGAGGCTGAGGAGAGACTCATTGCAGTCTGCAAGTCCCTGGTGAGGGGAAGAGGAGGGGCAGAGACTGATCTCTGCTCTGTGAGACCAGTGATGGGACCTGAGGGAATGGCCTGAAGCTGTGTCAGGGAAGGTTAAGGTTGGATGTTAGAGACAGGTTCTTCCCCCAGAGGGTGGCTGGGCACTGAACAGGCTCCCCAGGGCAGTGGTCACAGCACCAAGTGTGCCAGAGCTCAAGGAGCATTTGGACAATGCTTGGGCACAGGGTGTGACTCCTGGGGATGCTGCTGGGCAGGGCCAGAAGTTGGACTCAATGATCCTGCTGGGTCCCTTCCAACTCAGCATGTTCTGTGATTTCTGTCATCAATTTCCATCACTTGCTTAGCCTTAAACCTGGCAGGCTGACAATTACTGGATAGTGAAGGTAATCTGAACTGAGACACCCTCTCATTCATGTTAATGTCCCCCAGGGAAGGAGCTGATAATACTCCATAGCAGAAAGATTGCCCAGCTCAGTTCAGGGCTCCTCTGTAATCCCTGGACCCATGTACACTGAGTGTTTGGTTTGAAAGTATTCACTTACCTAAGACAAGGTATCCAATTTCACCATTCTTTCTTCAAGCTTTTTGACAAGTTACAATCTGTATTGTTCTGCTTGGCACTTCTTGCATTCAAAATTAACACGATCCTTGTAAAAAACAAGAGAGAAAAGCATATTTACTGCACCCCAGATGTGCCTCAGGCAACCTGAGAATCTGTTCAGCACACATTCCATTTAGGTCTCCTTCCTCTCAGACATAGTATCACAGAATATTCCAAGCTGGAAGGGGCCCAGGAGGACCGTGAAGTCCAACTCTTGGTGAATGGCCCACAGAGGTCTTGAAGCTTCAACGTCCCCATAATCAGCACCTTGCTCTGGCCAGCTGAGCCAGCCTCAGGGTAATGATATACACAAGGGAGAAGGTCAACAGCAAAAGATAACTTTGTCCCTCAGCACACAACTGAACTATGCAGCTGAGGCTGGGAAAAGTGTGAAGGGAGAGAGAGGAGTCACAGCAATACAAATCTCTCCAGGATCATATACCTGCAATTAAAATTTCTGTTGATATCAACTTTGAGAATTAATTTAAGAAAAGCATGTGTACTGTTTGCATATTGGCTTGCAAAACCTGGGGACACAGATTTTGGTAAAACAGATGCAAGGACAGTGTCCTACATCATGAATCAGTCACCACGCCAAATACTGAACTATTCCCTTTAATCCCCACGGTCAGAATCTGACTCTTCCCAGTACTATAGAAGAAGCAAGCAACAGCAGCTGTTCTGATTTCCAGCAAGCTTAAAAGCAGGGGCAAAGGAAATCTAACAGCTGAACAAAATCCTTTGCTGTTTGTTTTTATTTATGCTCTAATTTCAGCATCAAAACAGTAAGCTGACATTCATTTAGGCTGATTGAGGGACTGGTGATGTGGCTTTCTTGCTCAGTTCATGTTCATTCTAGTCCCAGTAATGATTATCTTTGTCACAGGCACATCACAAGGCCAAGTTCACTGCAAGTCTTAGAAGGAAAAGAATAAAATTCATTAATCAATAAATTTTATAAACTGCTAGACTGTTTGCAGCAGCAGTAAATGTGCTAAACTTGCTTTGTAGGACAAAGGTTACCACAGTTCCTGACAACCGCAGCATTTAATCAGCACACTGAGGAAGAAATTATTTTCAAATGGATAGGTAGCCAGATGGCAAGTGTTCTCTTTTTTCAAAGACACCTGCATATTTGAAGCAATTCTCTTCTTTAACACACTCAGCCTTACCAGGGCTGGACCATTATGAAGGGGAAGATGAAGAGGAAATCCTCATCCAGAGATCACAGAGCTGACAACTGCCTTTTCTGCCCTTTGGAAATTATATTGAGAGTTGAGAATATCTCTTCTCACCTACTAGAGTGGTTGTCAACTGAGTGCTGACTATGTCACAAAAGACTCCCAATCCACTCTTCTGTGCACTTTTCAAAAGAAATCAGTGTTCTCCATGTTCTACAGGTCTCCTTTACTGAACAGCCACTTAGCAATATCCTTCCTCTGCTCAGCTTGTCCTTGAGTTGGAGTGGCTGCTTTATACCAGGGTAGAGAATATGTTATAGAGTTTTTCAGAAAGTCTGAGTTCACAGAAGTACAGCTGTACTGAAGCTGAAGAGATTGCACTCATCTTCTGACTGCATCACTGGCTGCCCAGTGACCTCAGCTTCACCATTCCAGGGGTAGTGATGGGAATTATCACACAGCTACTTGTGTGTCAAACACAAAAAAGCTGTGGATGAGCAGCGCTGGAGAACAGTGAAGCATGATTACTAATAGCTTGCATGATTATTCCAAAACACATGCAGTCTCATAATATTGCCTTCATTTGGCATAATACTGCCTGAAAACACTGTTTTGCTCTAGTGTTTTATTGATAACTAGAAGGGGAGATACAAACAGAATATCTGCATTGCCCCAGCAGACAAACAAAACCCCAAGTCCCACAGGTAATTACCATCTCCTAATTGGGTTTGAAAACGGGAGATTTGAGTCTGAATGCATGGAGTTTGCACCAAAATGAACAATTACTTGTCTGAGGGATTCAGTGGTTTCAAAACACAACAGGAAGAAACTGAAACTGAGCCTGAATGGAGGCTTTAACTGTGAGTTTGCTGGTGACCTGCACTAGCAAGCTGCTACTTCCACTAGCGGGAGTCAGAATTCACAGTCACTCCCATTGTCATTTTTATCTGCCACTCCAGGCTCATTACATCAGTTTAACTAATGGCAATTAATATGAAAATTAAAATTGATAGCAAAATTAAGCACTTGGAAGACAGTCAGTGTTCCTGCATAACTCTGGCATGCCTAATTACTGTTGTAACAATTCCTCTGGCACAAGCTGTCCCGGCAGTCCTGCAGCCCCAGACTCCTCTACCCTGGCCCCTGTGTCTGTGAGATGATGCTCCCCCTTCTGCTGAGGGGTTCACTCATTACACTTCTGTCTGGGAGTCACATTTGAGAACTTTTCAGATGCTTTGACTAAGTGATTCTCTGGTTTGCTATTGATGCATGCAAAGATTTTAAAGCATGGCTTAGAGTTCAGAGATCAAAACACAGGCATGAGCTGGCTTAACACCAGAACTGAGCTCCTCAAAAAGTCAGGGTTGCTGCCAGCAGACATTCAAAGTCCTAGACCTGAAGGAAGAGGAAAGGAAAACTGCTAGACCTGCCCATGACCTGGGGATTTCATTTCAAAATATCTACTTTGTCAACCCAAATACTTGATTACTCAGAGTTTGTATAATGCTTTGAAGGTACAAGCTGTATCCCAGAGCTTTAAAATCATTATAAACCAGGTTCTAATATCTCCCAGCCTTCATTCAGCAGCACTTTAAGTGTTATTTGCACCAACATTACTGTGAAACAGCCTCTCACCATCAGCAATGTCCAAACTTTCCACCCATGACACACAGCTTAAAACTCATCTAGTTTTAAATGAGCTGGCAGATTTAGAATTATCCTTTTAGATTTTCCATTACCAAGGCACCAGACACATTTTACAGACATCCTTTCAGCAAGGGACTATGTCACAGTTTACCGATACAATAATCAACATAAATCTGCAAAACACTTTTGCTTACATTGTTGATAGGGAAGAAAAGAGTGTTTTAAACACACTCAACCCTCATTCCCCCAGTGCAGCTTATCTGAAGTTGCTTGGCAGAGAGGATGTTGTGATTTTATGCCGGTGTGTCCAATTTTATATTGACACCTGCTGTGTTTGAGTGGAGCTATAACTGCCTCGTGCCCAAGAGCAATCCTTTCCATGCACTGACTGGGCTGTAACTACCTCCATCATATACTTACAAATGGCTCCAAGCAGTGAAATAACATCGGTATTGATCTAAAGAACATTTTATTGATTAAAGACTTCAGAAGAAGCCATGTGAAATGCAGGCACATAATTTAACAATGTCTTTCCTGTATCTGTGTTGGAAATATAGGAACATGAAGCTGTTAAATTTTTGATCAAATAGCTCCCACTGAGATTGTTGCAATGATGCAAAGTTAAATAGCTAAGCTGTGGGGTTCCCCACCCCCCCATTCTAGTCTCTTCTGTAGGGGGAAGGGAAAGATCTACAGGTTAAAAATTGTTTCTGGATATTGACACTGAAAGAATGAGACAGATTGAAAGTACATCTCCATATTGTCTGCAGCAAGGTCAAGGGCAGGAGACTTGGAGTGATTGAGCAACACTTTGGGAAGGACAGCTTGTACACATCTCCTCTTGCCTGCACTTTAACACCTCTCAGTGTGTCTAATGTCAGATTAAAAAACTATTGTGTCATGAAGAAGGGCCATCCATTTTCAAGGCTTTTTAGTTAATCTTGCAGTAGAGGAGGGGATTTGGAAGAGAGCCCTAGCAGTGAGTGGCAGATGAGGAGCAATTAGAAGTTTAAAGAAACCCCATGGGCAAGCAGAGACAAGTCTTTCCAGGTACAGCACAGAGAAACTTGACTGCAGGCACAGGGGATCAGCATAAGGCTGACAATTTATGGCACCTTTTAGTTCACACCTTACACTCCTGTTTTCCTCCTGAAGAGAAAGTCAGAAAACACTCTGACAGGAAATAGGAAATGTAAATAAAACACAACAGCCTCTTGGGAAATCCGAATTCCAAGACTTTCAGATTCAATCTCCACACAGGTCTGGAATCCCCAAGATTGTAGGGCCTGTTCTGGTATGAGAAATTCAGTATCAATTGCTTTATCCTTGATGTGTTGTAAGGGGAAAGATACCACACGAAGGTGATGAAAATCTGTATCAGGAAACTGGATGAAGGCAATTTTTGGGAGACAGAATGGAAAGAATGTGGTATGACCCAGGATTATGACATCTGGCAAATATATTGCAGATATGTTTTGGGTATTTTGAGTTATATTTACTGTAAGCAGAGGAAAAAACTAGTGATTTTGGTATCATGGAAAATATAATGTTGCTTTTTTAATGTCTATCAGTTGGGAGAGAAACCCAGTCATTATATAGGGACATGAGGAATGAAAACCATGGTAAAATTGGTAAAGTCAGCTCCATAAAGATGGTTCCCCTCTCTAGTTTTTTGGGTTTGGGGTTTTTTTTTTGCTTGGTTTTTCCTATCTCCCTTCTGTATTTTTAAACTTTTCTCTGTTGAAGAAATCAAGATGAATGATGCTTGACTGAGTGAATCCAAGCTAGACAGTCATCTGAAGAAACTTTTTTCTGATCTGGCATTTTCTATGCCAGATGGAAATCAATAGCACATTCCAAATGGTACCTTTTGCCAGGCTGAGATGGCAGAAACCAGTGGTGGAACACACAGGGAAAGGGAAAGGACCTGAACTGCAGCAGCTCCACATCCAAAGACTCTTTTTGGCCTTTGGTAAGTCTCCACATATTGCTCCGTACCAGCACTGTGAATTTAATTCAGTGTGGAAGACTTTGCCCTAGCTTTGTTAGCAGACCTAATTTGATGATTAAAAATATTACAGAAACATTATTACCAGGGCTGAAAAATAATTTGGTTTTCCAGGCTGTATATTGTCTTTCTAAATCTTTATCCCAAAGCAAAGAAAACCATGGTTTGTATTTTTCTCTTTATGTGTACACATCTATTCAGCCTTTCTTGCACACATACTTCCCAGTTTTGCTTTGTATAAGCAACCATACTAAACATTTTTTTTAAAATTATCCTTTTTCACCAATTGTTTCAGAGTTAAGTAATTTGATTTTTTTAAATACTTTCATATAGGTATTTTCAAGAAGTAAAAACATTTCATAAAAATTACCTCCCAGACAATGCTAGAGGACTCAGAGAGAAGGAAGGACCTGTACATCTTTTGGACCTGTACATCACAATCTTTTGGTGACACACAGCCTTGAGGGAATGGCTGAGTCTGGCAGTGAGAATGCAGGAGACCTGGAGAGATTCCCCTCAGTGCAGCACAGCTGAGGTGCAATTGCAGTCTGGCAGGCAAACAGATGTAATGGGTTGCAGTGCAAAATGTAACCAAAACTGTGAATTCCGTAACCATCTGATGAAACTGGGGTGTGTGGGGGTGTAATTGTCTGTCCATGGCAAACTGTCAAGAAACCTGCTGGGGCAGTTTTCTTATCTCTTCCACAACCCAGCCTCCCTCCAGGGAGAGATCTTCTGCTCAGGGGCCACTGAGTCTCACTGACAGAATTCCATCATCCCACTGGGAAATGCTCCTGACAGGGGGAAGAGTGAAGTATTCCTACCTGGATAAAAATCTGGGAGTTAGAAGACCAAGTCAGCCTTTTCCACTGGATTCTCAGAGGAAGACCAGGCCCATCTCTCACCACTGGACCTTCAGCGAAAAACTGCACTTTTCTCCAGGAGCATCACTTCACCAGAGCCACATCTGCCACTGGGACTGCAGCCACCATGGGATGGCACTGCCACCAACACCCTGACCCACAGGGGACAGCTGGGATCCTGACTCTGGCAGTGGGGTTTGTTTGTTTTTTCTGTTTTGTAATACTGCATGTGTTTTGGTTTTATTTTTTTTCTTTTTAGTTCCTGTAATAAAGAACTGTTATTCCTATTCCCGTATCATTTCCTGAGATACCCTCAATTTCAAAGTTATAATAATTGTGAGGGAGGAGGTTTAAATTCTCCTTTCCAAGGGAGGCTCCTGCTTTCCCTAGCAGACACCTGTCATTCAAACCATGACATCAGACCATACCTGGGGATGTTCAGACAAATTAAAGGTAGAGGGTAATGCAAATTGTGTGTTCAGAGCATTTACAGACCAAGGTGATCCTCTCTTGCTCCTGGAAGGAGGGTTTTTTACTTAGTTACAGTTCATTAACTACTACTATTGAGTGGTTCTTATTTTAATTCCTTTGATCTAATTCAGACAGGGATTTTTTTCTTTTGTCAGTGTTCAAACAAAGTGTAAGTTTTGGCTTAGTTAATGAAATATATAGCTAATTTACATTAATGGCTATTACTGGACACCTAGAAACATTCAGGCAGTCCAATCATTCAATGGTTCTTTTTCACTTGAAAGGTCAAAACCTCTAAACCCAACTTAGAAAAGTGGTGCCATGAGTCAAATGCAATCAATTGAAGACCTCTATTAAATAAAGAGAAATTAGCTGCATAAGACCTCACAGTTCTTGTTATCTTTAGTGTCTCCTGTTGATTCCTCATGATTGAAAGGCAACTTCGAAAATTTCATATTAGAAACACAGAGCACGTTGTACTCTTAGTTCTCTTGACTCGGAAAGATTCTGGTCAACCCAGGGAAATCAACACAGGGGAAAACACTGGGAATCCTTGGGCAAACTTGTTGTACTCCCACTGTTCATCCCTGGAGAATCAGTTACACAGCAGAACAAAGCTGGAATAAGCAAAACTGACCAAGGAAAAACATGGGTCATTGCAAAGGATGGAAACCCCAGAATTTCCATTCAAGTTCTGGGGCACAAGCCTGACTCTACTTTGGTTCTTTGTCCTATAACAGAGGCAGATGGGCTCTGAAAGAACAACAATCTGTCCATTGGAAGTTTTTCTTAACAAGATCTTAGATCTTGGCACCAGGCACAATTCCAGCATGAGGGATCATGCTGCAGGGTAGAGCCTTCCACCACATGCTGATATAGCCACAACAAAGAAAAATATCAGATTACAAATACCCTTCAGAGTCCAAATTTTTAGGGGGAGGGTTTATTTAAAAAGCCAAAAATGCTTCCAGCTACATTCTTGTTGGTTTATATATGAATTGGGGAAGTGAAATAATTGTGGGAAAGGTGGAGTCTAAGGCAGAACAATTGTTTTTATTATTTTAACTGTAACCACCCCAAACTAGTTTCCAGCTAATTTCATTGCAACTAGGCATCTGGGATTTTATTGTCATCATTTTTAGTAGTCAAAAATGCTTTTTCTGTCCCACTGAAGCTTCTCTTCTGCCTCTTGATTTCCCAGAACATTGTAAATATGGGACAATATGACATAAAAATCCAAAGAGGCCATTACTTAAATGGATGGGGTCCTTTTCATTTATTTCATGACACCCTCCTCCACCCCTTGCTTTCCTTTGAGGTCATTTTTTGATTGTCTTGTTTTGAAGGCAGGCAATTTGTCCCACAGTCTCTGCTGTTCATGGGCTAATTAGAATTTTAAAAGTAATTGAAACACCCTTTGCAGTATGTTGTTAATTCCCTCCAGATTGCTGGGAACATTAGCTTCAGTGTTTGTTTATTTTAACTGACTCTAAAATATTAAACTGTCATGGTTTAGGAATGGTATTCTCCAATTTAGTGCTCCCACTAAAACCACACTGCCACTTGCTCCCTTTTCTTCTCCCGTTCCTGCCCTGTGCCTGGAGAGGAGAACTGGAGGCACAAAACGCAAAGGTCAAGGGTTGAGATAAGAACAATTTACTGGAAACAACCAAGAGATAAGAAAAGGGACAGTAACAGCAACAGTAAAAAAAGCATACAGAAGAGGGATTCACATGCAAGATGCTCACTGCAGAGTCCAACCACAGCCACAGCACCCCAGCTGCTCCCTCCAGCTGCGAACCAGCATTATCCCACAGCTCCCAGCTCTGCCTGCACCACGTTCACTCTGACCCCAAAGGAGCCCCTTCTCCCCAGATGAGAAAATCACCTTTCCCTGCCTCCAGCAGTGCTGTGAAGTGGTACAGATTAACCTCTGGGTCCTGGCCATGCTGTCTCTGGTTACTGAAAAAAAACTGTCTGGCCTGAGCCAGGACATAAACACATTGGAGATCGTATCAGATTTGGGATAATTCTCCTTTAACAGTGAATTCATTATAAAAGTAAGCAACCTACTTCATTAGCATTGGCTTATGCTTGTGGAGATGTCCACACCCCAAGAAGACTGTGCAGCTGAGTCCATGGCGTTGGATCCTAGGCAGCAGGACCCTGGGCTTGGGGGTTGGCCTTGGTGCCTGGAGTGACCAAGCAAGGTCACACGGGGCAGCCACAGAGCTCACCTCATTGTCACTGCCACTGGCTGGGGACACTCCTGCTGCTGTGCACCTGCACAGGCCCCTCCAGCCTCAGGATCCAGGAGAAACCTTTACAGCAATTCTTCCACAAATGGCTCAGATCTTTGGCACTTTATATCGCCATTCTTTGGAATTGCTGTGAGGTGAGTGCTTCTTACTTTTTAATGTTTTTTTTTAAAGCAAAGCAAGGCAAACCTAAACACGAACTCCAGTGTTTGCTGGCCTCCCCTGCCTATGTGCTGCCTCTCTCTCGCCATGACAGACCATGACAATGCTGGCTGCATTGTCCCTTAGCCTCAGACACCAGCCACACATTGGTCTTTCTCCTTGCTGCCTCAGGCCCAAAGGGCAGCAAGCTGCTGCTGCTTTGGTGCAAGAACCTTCCCTGGCATGAGGAAAGGCCCTGGACTGAGCCCACAGACCAGGCCAGAAGAACCACATCCCCCAGCACATTAACTGCACCCACTCTCCTGCTCTGCACCTTGGCAGGGATCTCAGGAGTGCCTGCCCTCAGGAGGGCCATTCCCTGCCCTGTGCCATCTCTCAGGCAGCTGTGGTGTCACCCAGGAGGGCCATTCCCTATCCTGTGCCATCTCCCAGGTAGCAGTGGTGTCACCCAGGAGGGCCATTCCCTGCCCTGTGCCATCTCCCAGGTAGCAGTGGTGCCACCAGGAGCTCTGGGAGCTCCTCCAGGCTCCAACAAGGCTCTGCTGAGCAGCACAGCTCAGCCAGCCCATGCCTCTGACAAACAGTGCAACATGGTAAAAAGACACCCTGCAAGAAATCAAACATGGAAATGTTCTTCCATCTTTTTATTATTACCTTAGATTGAAAATTACTATGTGGAAATTGTGTAAGCAGAATTGGAAATAATAAAGATATAGCAGGAACCAGCATCAA
Source organism: Certhia americana (assembly GCA_018697195.1). Taxonomy (NCBI): domain Eukaryota; kingdom Metazoa; phylum Chordata; class Aves; order Passeriformes; family Certhiidae; genus Certhia; species Certhia americana. The sequence goes on along the minus strand of JAGMWU010000021.1, from coordinate 979,456 downwards.
GAATTTGGGACAGCATTGAGTGGGCAAAAAATTAGCAGCAGTTTGCAGGAAAGAATTAATACTAGAATACATTCAGAGTCTGCAGAGTAATTTCATTTATCTTTTTCTACATACCTCTGAAAAGAGGAACAATTTTATGAGGAAAAAAACACCACTACTGTACAGTCCTGCACTTCACGTATGCCCTATTATTTGTGCAAATAAAAGTTAGTGTCAGATTATCAGTAAAGATTTGACACCACTTTCCACAATGAGTATTATTACAATTAAACATTTAAAATGGAACTGCACTGTCAGAGAAGTGCCTGCAGGATGCATCAGTCAGTGTTAACAAGCACTTCTATCTGTAGCTTTGCTTATTCGTTTATGGTGTGAGTAAGCCAGCTAATGAAAGCAGCTGTACCTGAGTTCATTTAACCAAGGATCCTCTCTTAAAGAACATAAGTTGACACCCAGATATTAATAAGAATCAGGCAAATGTTGGCATTTCCCAGGTACTCTCACAGCCCCTGACCATTTTCAGCCCAAGGTATTTCCTGAATCTAATATTATTTATCTGTCCAGTAACACTCAGTAGATGTCTCATCCAAATACTGTGCAGGCTCTGCATCCCACAGGCTCTTTTTGCAAATGCAGTCTTTGGTAAGGAGTTTCACAGACCTACTGATACCGTGTTTGTCTTGAACACCATTGCTACAATTTTTAATTACATAATTTTGTTTTCTGTCTATTCCTTTCAAAAAACTTTTTTTGTTTCCTTGCATTATTATTTGCTCTTTTGGTAGTTATAGAGTACTGAGCTGCTATCTTCATGGAATTCACGTGTGCTCTGAATTGTGACATACTTTTTGTACAGCTACAGCATTTCAGATGTGAAGCGTCTGCCTTCCTCACACAGCTACCAGTTATATCATCATCGCTTTAATGAGATCAAATGCTTCTATAGCTGTATAACCCTACCTGTACTAGCAGCTGTTCTGATTGAATCATGTTAGCAGCCCATTCCTAACTGAAATACTTAGCAAGGCACAAGGCAGTGCAGAGGCCAGGCAAAAACATACTATCTTTTCACTGTCTAAAAACACCAGCTTGAATCAGCCAGCACTGTTTTATCCGAGCCCATGTGCTGCTGGTGTGAGACCCTGACTTCTCCTCTGTTAATCTCAGTGCTTTTGTTTACCCCCAAAATTGCTTGTATCTTGTATGCAAACTCTCACCTCAATGTATCAATGATGAGTTTTTAAACCACCAGGCCCTGAAGGTTGAGAAACTGTTTCTCCCTCAGGTTTCCACAGTTTCCTGAGCTCCAAAGTGTAATTCAAGTCATTTATGGCAGTTTGCTCCACGTACCTTCCCAAGCTGTTGTCCAGGTATCATCCCCCTTTGGATTAGCAAGTGAATGGCAAGGACAGCCAGTGTAACCCTAATTCTTCACCCTGGTGTTCCCAGGCAGCACCCCAGGGGTGGTCCAGAGGCTCACTGAGCAGGTCCTGCAGTGGGGTGACCTCTCTTCCTCTGGGTATGGCCAGATGGCTTTTGCCATTGGCTTCAGAACATACCACATGGGCTTTGGCAGCTGGCAGATCAGGTGTTGAAGGTTCAAACCTGGCCTGGTGGGAGGCAATGAGATTTTATCTATGGCTGAATCATATTTCAGCAAAGATGTATTTACTGATAGCTTTATAAACCTGATATTTTTCAAGAGAAGAACAAGGCCATGGATAGCACCTCAGGCCCAGGTCAGTGACACCCAGACCTTTATTCAACACACCAGAAGGCCTTCAGGCATCAGTGTACTTCTGCAAATCCAATGCTGAAGCTTCAGGCAGCCTAAAGACAGACTAAAGCCAAGGAAAGCCAGCTTTAAAAGCGGCATAAAGAACCATGAGAAACACACAGCAGCTTGTAAAATGCACACTTTAAAATATACTTGGCAGATAGCAGAATAATAAGTGAAGACACAATAACTATATATAAAAAAAGTTCTTAGAACAGCTAAAAACCCAGGTCTAATGTATTTTCCAGCTGCCAATTCAGATAATCTGGCAGTACCAGAAATCACCAAGGAGACAGTTGGAGCCCCCAGGACAGGAGCCTGTGGGGCAAAAGTGCAGAATGCCAGGCATCAAAGGCCAGAGCTTACAGGAACCAGTCAGTGCAAATAATGCGTAGGTACCAGGGCACCACGGTTCAGTGTCTGCAACATGCTCCATCAGATGGAAAGCAAGAGCTTTAGCTCTGTATCTTGATGACTGATCTGTCAAACAATGATGCTCAAGAACTTAAAAACTCTGTTACATATTCTGCCACCCATCCCTCCCAGAACAGGGTGTCCCTACCTGGGAATGGAAGGGCACCATCCAAAGCCATCTCCTTATGAAGATCACCCACAATCAGGCCAGACATTTCTAAACTGAGATGTAATTTAAAGTTGCCCAGATTCAAGATGAAAGACTGATTACCAAGCTGAAAACAAGCCCTGTGCAAGCATCTCAAAGTCTAGAGGCTGAGACAGTCAATTCATTTTTAAGGATCATGGCTTAAGCAATTCATTCAGACTGAAGGATGGTACATTACCAAAGAAGAAATACAGGGAAGTGAAAACCACCATGATTAATAAGCACAGAAAATTTACTTCCAAGCACTTTACTACTCAATTTAAAATGTTTTCTGTTCAGTCTAGCTATGTTTATCTACAAACATATAAAATGACATTATATGTCCCTTCTGATGGAAAAAATGGCAAATAGTTAAGAGCATGCAAAAATAATCAGGGCA
>JAGMWU010000021.1:916771-976668 GCA_018697195.1 Certhia americana | reverse complement strand
TGGAAAAAATGGCAAATAGTTAAGAGCATGCAAAAATAATCAGGGCAGCAAGTGGAAAAAAGCTTTTTTTCTGCTAGAACTTACACATGGAACCTAGAAAGAGAGACTAATTGCTCCCTGGGACCCGGTGATTAGCTAAATCTGACTTGCAAACAGCTGCAAGATCATGGTATCAAGGAGTGGGGTACCTCTGTTTTCTGTCTCACTGGTTGCTTGAGACACATTTTTCCCATGATTTGAGCTGATTGGGGCTCTCATTTACCAATTAGGATGAGACTTAACAGGGAGGAACAGAGGATGATTAAAAATCTGCTCCTTGCTATTTCTAAACAACTGTGGACCATTCTCTTCCAAATTAAATCTGGCTTCTGGCTGGCAAGCTAACTGGCAAGTGCAATCTCATTCCCCGAGTGCCAGAGCACATCAGCTGTACATGTGCCATTTGTGGTCCATCTGCAGGAAACATAATGTGCCAATTGATTTCAAGAGAGCTGGCAAGGACATGCAGCACCACAACCAGCATGTCACTGAGCTTTTCTGTTCTTCCCACCTAAGTACCACAAAGTTTAGGAATCCCATGAGACTGTGCTTTAAAACTTGGATAATTGACACCATTTCCAAATATCAGCATTTGTCAGCAGGCCTGTTAGCGAAGTATCACTCTTTAAATGGAAAACTAGTGGCAATGAAAGCTTTACATTGTTTAAAATAATTAAAATACAATTTAGGAGTTCTGGCAGGTGATGCAAGAAGTGTTTGGTTTGTGTTTGTCCACTCTGTCTCTTGAGCTAAGGCAGAGTGCAAATGAACTGAAAACATCCATATCAATTTAAAATGCACTCCTAGCCAGATGAGATGTAAAATGCACATCAGTAGGAAGCCCCTGTCCTCCACTGGATAATTCTTGGGTGCAGACTCCTCACAGCAAGGCTATAGGCCAATTTCATAACCTTTATGATTTTAACATCTCTATCTTGGGACAGAAGTAGTACTTTGAGGAGAAGAAAGTTCTCAAAATAACTCTTTCTTTCTTTCCTGAATACTTGTGTCATTTTATTTTTCTTAAACTCATTTCACATAGAGAGAAATGTCATATTATGTTTTATGATTTTTTTTTCAGCATGAAAGAATACTTTATATGGGTAACAGCAAAGATGTAGTGGTGGCTGACAAGAATTACAGCTCCCTCCTCCACCTCTGACACAGTGAACAGGTTAAGTGAGCTTAACACTTACTGAGTAATTAGTAACCAAAGCCCATTTGGCCCTCTCTAATTTGTCCTAATTAATTTGTCCCAATAATTGCCACAGCTGGCGAATTCACTCCAGGAGAGATTCAGGAGCTGTTCAGAGTTACCAGTGCAGACTAAAGTGAGGTGCCAGAGTTGCAAGGGGGAGCTAACAAGGTACCTGACTATAATGCTTGGAGTAAGGACCTGTTAGTCTTCTGCTCTTGAGTACTCTCATTTGAGAAAAGCACAAGATCTTGAGTGCCTCTTGTCCTCTGTGATTGCATCTGCACTCCAGTGCTGCCATCCTCTTGGAGTTTGACTAAGCCCCATAATCACTGAGATCTTGTTTGCTGTTTTCTCAGCATACACAGGGTTGAGCCATTTCTTTTTTTTTTTTCCTTAGCCCTTGTTTGCCTTGCTGCAGTGAAAGCAGTTGCACACAAATACTGCCTGACATTGTCAGAGGGGAAATCATGTCAAACACTGGTACCTGTTATGTTGGCTACAGCTTAAGTCAAAAGCTGCAGCAAGCGGCCTCACTGCACAGCACTGAATTAAAATGTTGTGCTTATTCATAAGCTTCTTTGACATTAATATGAATAAAATGGCAAAAAAACTATATTTTATATTCTGTCATTTCACTCTGCATGACTAGTACTGTAACTTCGTATGCTCCCACTACACTCATACAGATTACACTTACAAATTGCTCCTCTGAATAAAGAGCACTGCACAGGGATGACAAGTATTGATTTTCAATCTCCCTCCAAAATGACTCTATCATCGCAAGTAAGTCAGGCAATTTGCCTCACTTTACACTTCAGGCTATAGGCCTCAGATCACATTGACAGGCCTGGTCCTTCAGGAGATGTTTAATTAGAAAAGAAATGAAAGGAATTACTGTAAATCAGCACTTCACAGTGATACAGAATCTGTAAAGCTCCTTTTTCCCCTTGTACGAGCTGACTTTATTCTCCTATCCTCATTAAGAAGTTTGAGGTAGTTGCTTCACATAATTAAAACTGCAGTCTTTTCTGAAGGAAATACCTTGCTGGTGTTTTCTCTTTCTGCTCCACCTGCTGCATGGTGAGGTCACACCAGCCCCAGCAGGGCTCACTTTCCTCACCTTCCCCATCAGCAATGCCTGTGGTCCCCTGGCACTTTGCTCTCAGAGCTGTTTGAACAGAGCTGTGCCTCCTGTGCTGTGCAGGTGCCTCTGCCCCTGTCTCTGCTGTGGCACTCAGAGGACACTGTACCCACCTGTTGTGACTGGGATAGCTGTTAATATGATGATGGCAAAGTGAGGCAGGAAGAGCCTTTGTATGGGATCACAGAGATGTCTATTCCACCACAGAGATGTTTATTCCAGCCACGCAGACTGTCCAGGGTCACAGGCAGGGCTGTGGGAAGGGTCCAGGTTCATGTATATTGATGTTGGGGCCTGGGAGGGCATCAGGGACCAATTGTCAGGGGGCATTGGGCTACAAAGGTGGAATTGGGGTATGTGAGTCAATGGGGAAATTGGGAGTGAGTGAGTGAGTGAGGGAGGGACATAGGGACCCAGAGGGGATTAACAGGGCTGATTGAGGGAGCAGAACAGGGGTACATTGGAATAACAGAACAGGGTATAACAATTTTCTGTGGGAGAAGCCTCTTATGTCTCCTTAACATACGCAAAGCCTCTCCACACCCACCCATGGCACCTGCACAGGGCCCTCCAGCCTCAGGATCCAGGAGAAAACATTAGTTAAAGCAATTCTTCCACAAATGGCTCAGATCTTCGGCACTTTATATCACCATTCTTTGGAGTTGCTGTGAGGTGAGTGCTTCTTACTTTTTAATGTTTTTTAAAAAAGCAAAGCAAAAAACCTAAACACAAACCCCGGTGTTTGCTGGCCTCCCCTGTCTATGTGCTGCCTCTCCCTCTCCATGACAGACCAGGCCTTGTGCCTCTGCATCTCCCCAGCCACTCACCTGCACATCAGACTCTCAAAACAACAACCTCGAGTTCCCCAAAACACAGTGCAGGTTCTTGAAATGTGTCCCTGCAGGTGTCTGCAGGCATGATACAGGAAATCCTGGGTACCTGATGCGTTCACTTCAAGTGTTTCACATGGCAATTCACATGCAGGACATAGCAACCTTACAATCTTGAAGAGAAATCTCTGTGCCTTTTAAGTACTTGTGAAAAAAAGGAATACCTCTAAGCTGAAGAGAAGGATGTAACATTTGTGACACTGAGAGAAGTTTTAAAAAATTACTTTGTGTTAGAATGCGGTAGGGAGGGAAAAACTCTCCTACAGTTTTATTAAAAGTTGTTACAAACGGTGAGTGCAATCATCCATCACCATGTATAGATTACTTTTTTTTCTCTTTAGTGTGAGAAATGAAACCACTCGTTTGCTGCAGCAATAATACATGGAAACCTACTTCCAAGGCTCCCAGCTGTGCCATGTCTACCTCTCACCATGAGAGGGGAAAAAATATCACCAAAAAAAAAGGAACAGAGAGGTTTGGTTGCCAATGGACTTGCAGTGAGCAGCATGTGATAGGTCTTGTTTCTGCAGGGCAGAACTTGAAGGGAGGAAATGTTGTGTGAGTGGTTTTCAGCCTTGGCCAGATGGTGCAGTGGAAGAGCCCCAGCTCCTGTGAGCAGGGTCAGAGATGATCTCTTTGAGACAAGGATGGCAAAACAAAACACTGCAGATTAATACCTACTTTTGCTGCAAAAAGTCAGAAAAAGGTAATTTCATTTTTACAAATGCATAGAAACATCTGGAACCTTCAGTGTTTCTTTGAATATGGAGTTACCAGAGTGAGCTCCGTCAAGTCTATGAAATTTAATTAGCATTTTGCTGTTAATTTGGGTCACACAGGTCACACAAATGATTGGGACTTCTTCCTCTGCTGTTGTGAGGAATCCTGGCTGCAGAACACCCTACTTACTATTGGCAGACATGGTTTGCCAGCTGACTGTGTACAAAGGCTTTCAATAAATAGTCTCAACATTCTAAAGTATGTGATAGCTCAGCCCTAAATTGTTGGAGTCAGTGGGGGAAATACTGGATGGATATTTTTTTCCCTAAATGATTCAGGACTTTAGGGAAGAGGAATCATTGTACTATACAATAATAATAGAAATTCAGCACCTATGAACTGCTTTTAAAATATATAATGATTAAAATATTCCTTTCTACTCAGAACTCATTAGAACAAGAACCAAATACATAGTGAACTTTCTGTGCTTTATTACTACCACTATTAATATTTCAGAAATTTCCAGCTGCTTCAGCCATTTGTTCTGGCACTAAAACCAAAAGCTTTAATTTATAGTGTTCTAAAAACACTAAATTGTTCTGTGAACAACATAGCTAATGAAGTCAAGCTTCCTATGAAGTTGAGCTTTTTGTTCCTTTTTTTCTCTTTTACTGCACAGAGTAGTTGCAGCCTCCTTACATGTCCTTTTTGAGAGCCACACTGAGGTAGATCACCAAGTGATCTACCAAGCAGAGTATGAACAACTGGAATCCATTTGCCTTTTCCCTGACAGAGGTGCTTATTTGGGTCCCTACCTTAGCTAGATACTAACGGCCACAAATCTCTAGGAAAGTGATTATCATCCAATTTTCTATGTAAAAATTTGTTAAAATAGGCTACCAGTTTCCTAAATTCCTGGAGGGTTATTCTGTCTTGGTGGTTGGTTGACCACGTGTTCACCAAGGTGTGTTTTCTTGAGGAGCTCAGGTTACTGCATTTCAAAGGCTCAAGTTTTCAATCATTATTATCCTGGGAACTTCAATTGTACTTGCAGAATATTCAGGAATGAATAATGCTTTCTCACTACCAAACAGTGACTTTACACATGGGATTTAAACAAGTGTAAGGCGCTGAAGAGAGCCCCTGGTGTAGCACAACTCAGTGTTCAGTCTGCATGTTCAGAATGCACAGGAGTTTTGCAGCCTGGGAGAAAAGGACAATACATTTGATCCATGTGGATCACAGCTGAGGTGGGCTGCTCAGGTAGCCAGTGTGCTCCTGGAGGGATCTGCAGTCTCTGGACTGCACTCCTTGCCACAGCTGGCTGTGGTTTGTGGCTTTTTTTTTTTCCTGCACTCAGCACCACCCTCAGCCCCAGCTTGCTGGGGATTGTTATTGCTGCAGAAGCTGTGATAGCATCAAGCTTGTTACTGATGGAGAAGATACTTCTGGAGGAGATATTCAGCACCTTCTGCTGATGTTTTAGCTCTTCTGGAAAAGTAACAGCAGCCTAAAAGTTCCTTAACCTGGCCTTAAAGTCCCTATAACCAAAACAAATGGGTTTCTATGGGTCTCTTTCACAGTATTTCAGCAGTTTGCTGTTTCTGATGTCACACTGATCAGGTAACATAACCTTAGTTTTCCTGGCCAGACATTCAGAAGGACCAGTGCAAATACTATTTTGAAGTTGCAGAGAGCATATAATTTTAATAAAAATGTCCTTGCTCTTTTCCTGCAGGTAAGATCTGTGTGGTCCAGCCAAGTTCCCTCTCCTGACTTGTCCTCCCTGTCCTGCTGGGCTGCTACTGTTGGATGACTCTTCTGCACAGTCAGGTACCAACAGAGATCTCCCCTTCTGCTTCCTGTTCTCAGGGCTTTGCCTTCCTAACATTACGAGAACTTGCAAGAAATAAAATGATAACAAAATCTTAACAACTTCTTAGGATTATTTTTCAATAGATTCTGCTGTATTTTCAATAGATTTTGCGTGTGATTGTAAAATCATTTAGGACATACAAGTATTTTCTGTTAGAAAATGGAATCATAAAATCATAGAATATCTTGAACTGGAAAGGACACACAAGGATCATTGAAGTCCAGCACCTAGCCCTGCACAGGACAGCCCCGAGAATTATCTCAAGTGCCTGAGAGCAGTCACTTATTTTCAAGTGTTCTGTAGTTTTGTGTACATTTTTTTATTAAACTATTAATCAAAACATGCCAGATACAGACCTGAATTTTCACTGCGTAAGTTATTTATATATGCTGCAAAAGATATTACTATCATGCCAAATATAAATCCCCTTTTTTCCTTTCAAAGCTGTTATGATGTAGGTAGAATCTGTAATATATAAATGGAGAAAATGAGCACAAGGGGAAAGTACATAAGCAAAGATGATGCAAAATTAGCAATAGTACTCAATGTCACTAAGTATTCTTTTGCTTATATCAGAGGAAGGAAGGGGAAATAGAAAGTACATATTCATTTCAAAAGCTTCAGATCAGTGAAGAAGGCAAATGCTTTCCAAGTGCCTGGCAGGACTGACTGTTGGAGGGCAACGCTGTGGCTCCTCTGCTGTGCCACCATTCTTCGATTCCATTACTCCTGCTGCTATTTTGGTTGTTTCTTACCTAAATGCAGGCCCTAGCCCTAGATGGATCACAACACAGAGGGTGTTGTGGGGCTCTTCTACCAGGGCTCCTGACTACACAGCCCTTGGGGCTGAGTCCTTGGGGCAAGGGCAGCCTGCTCTCTCTCCCTGTACAGCACCTTCACTCTCTCTCTTCTACACTAGGAGGACTGGAAAATGGCCCAACCTTTTATTTTCCCCATCTCTGTCCCTTTTATACCAAAATTATTAGTACTCCCCAGTCCCATTTCAAAGGGACATGCACCTTCTTGTGCTACTGCCTCATTTTCTGAGAGTACTTCTGAAGGAAACCTTCCCACTAAACAAATTTCTGCATGCTCAATTTATTTTTTCAGAGATTCTACATGAGAGAGGGAAATAAGTGACACAGGCTATTTATTAACCCAGAATAAAATACCACACTTTACTTAGAATTAAGCACTGAAAACTTAACTTAATTGAAAGGACTAATTAGTTCTTGGAAACTCTGTTCCTACTGAATAATGCATGTCATGTGACGGGAAAGAGGCAAGTATTTGGATGATGGAACAGTAGCTGGTTACTAGCTGCTCACTGTTGGACCAAGTGCTGATCTTGCACCAGTTCCCTCTCCCCAGAAAGACCCTACCTCTGCTTTGAGTTGTTTTTCTCATTTGTTTTGCAGTTTCCCGTCACACTTCTTCCCTTTTTTGAGCAGTTTCAACTGATACTCTTTTAAAAATACACCAGCCCTCTCCAACCTCACCAATATGTAAAGAGGAGGAGAAATGTTTTGTCCTTGAGAGGACACTTCAATCACAGGTTGTACTGAAAATCCCTTTTCTCTTCAGTAGCTTATTGCTTTGCTGTTTTGTCCCACACTCCTACTCAGCCCATGTATTTGGGATTCTCCCTCCTGTCTGGAGAAAAAGCTTGCCATCATCCCAGCTGCACTTGAGCCTATGTGGTCTGAAGCAATCATCTTATTTAAGCTGCAGTTTAAAAATAAAATCCTCTCCGTAGTAATTAGTGTTGCATTGGAAAATACTGGCTGTTTACATATTGTATCCATAGCCTGTACTCTCTGCACTGAGAGTGCTGCACCATCTGCTCCCCTGCTCCCTGCTCTTACTCCTGCAGATATTAGATAAACATGTTGAGAGAGCAGCAGGCTGTTTGCAGTCATGACATATCTGAGCTGTGTTTAAAGTCAAAAGCCTTCCTTTACTGCTTGGTGAAGAGAGAGGGCTCATAATCAAGGGCAATTAATTAGGTCCATAGCAGTTGAATGATTCAAAGGGATGACAGCCATGTATGTCAACCTGTGATTTTTTTAAAATTGAGAAGGCTCCAAAATGAGAAGAGGGGATGATTAACCTTTCTGGTTACCATGAGATGGCCTTCAGTGCTGAGGACTGGGTTTGGAGGCACAGAAATGAGGCAAGTAGGCACTGCTTCTCTTGGACATCACAGAGCAGCCTGAAGAGCAATTCACTGGCCTTCACTGAACACATAGCACTGAAGCATCATGTGATGCTGGGAGGAATACCTGAAGGAGCACATCTTTCTCTGGGATAAGTTGCTACAGCTGCTGTTATTCTAAAAATAGATGTGAGGGCTTCCTCCATATTCGGAAAGGAAGGGGAGCAGTGAAAGGGGAGGAGTATTGACAGGATAGCCCTGTAGTAGCTTAGAAGTCAATCAGTCTGCCTCACTGCAGAAACCCCCTGAATTCATTGTCCACTTTTGAACAGAAAACCAGTCTTCATCAACTGACCTAGCTCAACATCAGCTCAGAGTATTCACAACACTGAGTACTTACTACATCTAAATTAATACATCTAAATTAATACTCTGAAAAATCTGAATATCAGAGCCTGGGCAGTGACTGGTACTCCACAATGCAAAGATGCCGTGTTCAGTTAACTCTTCAGTTCTGTGAATCCAGGAATTCAATTACCTGGAAGGCTTAAATGTGTCTTATTGGTTGACTGAGCTCTGCAGGAGCTATAATGGCTTTGGGATGCAGTCCTCTGGTTTAGAACTAGTGCTTATGCCAAGGTAATTCAGTAGATAAACTGATCCAGGATAAGACTCCTGCATCTTACGCTTGCAAAAAATCCCAAACCCATGTTTTACAAGCTCAGGTTCTTTATCACATGTGCACATTTTCCCTTGTTCATTTCATCAGCCTTTCTAATTTTACTTGTTTTCTCTCTGATCCTTGGAATTCAATTGTACTGATTTCCTGAGCATTAAACATACCTGAATGTTCCCCTAGTCTGCTTAATGGCCCTAGCAAAAAGTGTTTCAACTCATTGGCAAGGCAGTTGGAGCAATCACTGCACACAACCTACTCTTGCAGGATTGTATGTTGGAAACAGTTAATTTTTCTTACAGTGAGTGAGTGAGCAAAGTTATGATATTACAAATGGCTCCTGAGAAGTGATAAATGGGCTTCAAAATGCAGCATAATGATCATTACAAGGGGATGTATTTTGGTTTTGAACTACTAGGCACATATTATTGAGATGGTAGAAAGTATCCCAGAGAGTGAGGCTTCAGTAGCCAACTGGAACCCAGTCTGGGCTTTGGTAATGAGGCATTCATGAACTTCAAGTTCCACATTTGTAGGATGGTGCTAAGAAGGAATGATGCAGCTGATGTGGATTGCTGAAAAACATTTTTTGAAAAATGAAGATGCAGGGATTTCTCATCTGAAGCATATCACAGTACAGTCTTGCAGCTCCAGGTAGTGACTGTCTTGTTGCAAAGCCTCAGGAGTCTGAATTCAAGTTAATGTTGAATTGACAGTAATTTTTTTCATTCTTTCCTGTTTTTTTCTGACTGAGGAAGCTGTTCTTGCACCAAATGCTTTGTAGTACTTACACTTTCTCTCAGAGATTAAGGAAAAAATGGCTTTAGTAACTGAGCCACAACCCAAAGTGCCAAATGTTTGTTCTTTAGCCTGAACCTATGACTCAGGCAAGCTGAGCAGAGTTTCTTCCCTCTGCTTCAGGAACATATCCAAAGTGTTCCCAGATGATTTCTGCTCCCTGCAGGTCTACCAGTGGCTCTGGATTTTTCCTGATATTTTTACTCTCTTGAACTTCATCCAATGAGTCTTTTTGCTGCTCACACTTATTCTGCAATCCCCAAGTCCTCATCTGATTATTCAAGCAGGCAGGGAGGAGGTCATAAGAAGCATCTCACTGCAGTTTCAGTGTGGCCTAGCTTTTTTCTCCCTGAGCTCAAGGTACTGTGTCTGTTATCCTGTGGTGCTTCACGGCCTTCCCAGGCCATGCAATGTCAGCATCTACCAGGAGGTCCTGCACTGAGACACCCTGTCGATACAGACTCCTGCCCCAGGTTCATTTGTAGTCACTGTGCAGAAAAGGAAAAAAAGAAAAATTTCCCCTTCATCTGTCAGTGAATTGATGATTCCTGTTCTGGGGTGACTGGCTGAGGGGATGGGACTCTCCCAGGACTGTGCTCATCAAATGCAGTGGGAGCTGGGAAGGGGAGGGGACCTGTGGGTGAGAGGGCACACCTGTGACCTGCACCATGCAGAGTTACAGCCTTGACTGTCCATATTACTGCTCAGAGAGGAGATATCATCTTCCCCTCCAGAGGAAAAAGTGTAATGCCCTGTGTCCAATTTTCTTTTCATTGCTGTTTTTATTATGGAAACAAAATGCTCACTGATTCTAAGATGAAATTGGAGAGAGCTAATTTTTGTAGTTCTTGCTAATAAAGTTCTTAATGTGCTCCTCTCCCATTATCATAAAGATTGTTATAGTTTACTTTATCTCTGGAATCTTATTATTTTCCCCTGAATTCATGGGCATTCCTTATCTTCAAAACTATTTTCATCTATTGAGATATTCCTCCTTTATCTTATCTTTACCCTCATAGTTAGTACGAACATATCTTCATTATCCTACTTTTGTTTTCAAAACTATAAGTAGCTACTGATCGCAAAAGCCTTGAAGTCTTTAGAAGATGAGACAGCAAAACTACTGGAAGCACTGGGTAAAAAGAAATTTTGAGTTTACAAGTAACCAAAAATCTAATAGATAGCAAGGTAATACAAAGTATTTTAAAAAATACTAATTCCAGTAGTGTTGAGAAGCATCAGCTTATTTCACTATATTGTGACTGCAGCAGAAAATACACTGGGCCCCTTTCACACAGGTAAAATTCCCGTCAAATGCACACATCAAATTTATACGGTTGGGGAACAGATTGTAATAACCTGGCTGTGCTGGAACCAGTCTGCCTGCCTCATGCTGAAGCATGCTTAAAAATGGGTTACAGTGAGGGCTAGTTAAAGGGCTGCTCTCCAATCATAAGGTCTTTTTCCCTCTGGAAATATTTTGTACCTTGTAAGGACTCAAGCAAAACTAAAACGACGTGGTTGCAAAGATTTATTGGAAAACACCTCTGAGCTGTTTGCACTAACCTCTGTGATTTACAAGCACAAGAGTTGTTCTGAGAGCAAGACAGGTGAGTGTGGCCTCCAGCTCAGCCCCTGGCAAAGGCCCTGCTGCACAGACATGGGGCACAAAGCCCCCTAGAGTCTGAACACTGACAAGGGAAGTGCAGAGCCTCTTTACAGGGATCATTTTCATCCCCAGAAAAACAAGAAAGAAAGAACAGGAATCCAGGGTGATTCTTTCTCATGTTGCACTTGCAGAGTGCAAAACTGTAGTGTGTGCCCCTGAAGTACTAAAGTTGTGCCAGATGGACAAAAAACCTTTCAACTAATTTGAGGTTGAAATATTTGTGCATTTATCCAGTACTGGAGCACAGAGGACTTGTGTCCTAAAGACATGTGCTAGATCAACACAGCATCAGTTTTCTGTATGTTTCTAAAATCATACATATTCATAAAATTACCTAACCTGTCCATACATACGCAGTACCTATCTCTGCCTTGTATTAAAACCAGCTGGATGTCCTTTGTGACTGCACAGTCCTCTTTTTAATTGAGGCTGTGATCTTTTGAATCCAGTCAGCGGTCCGTGGGATGAAGTAAAGTTGTCTTCATCACAAATTTGTCCTTTTGCCAGACCCTTGTGACCCCTTGGTTATGGTCCAGGTTCTTTTTCTTGGTTCCAAGTATCAAAAGTCTTGGTGTTCTGATTTCTTACAATGTTAAGTGTCAGATCCATGAGAGATTGTCTTGCTCTATACTTATATATTAATGATTAAAGCCTTTAGTTTCTTATTTGATCCCCTTATTATTACACTAGGCCCTGCTGTCTGACATGTTGCTTACATCTTTGCTGGCTTCATTTCTAATTCCTAAATCTTTTAAGCCCTTGACTCACCCCAATCTTTGCATATTTATAGTGGTGAGTGCTGAGTACCTGCAGAGCCAGAGGGGTCCTGGAGGCTGTTAAGGTGTCCCAAGGTGTGATGCCACTCACTCACTTCCCTTCCTGGGCTTTTGCCATTGTCTCTGAGGTCTGATAGTCCTTCACAGCTGGAAAACAAAGGAGACAACACAGTTCATTTTAAGGCCCTAAAGCCTGTTTGACTGTAACGAAGTATCAATCAAACAAAAAAGAGAAACACAATTGTCAAGGAATTCTGTGAATTTGACTTCTGAAATCCTAAAACTTTTATCTGTCCTGCTCTGGGATGGCAGCAGAAGTCTAGTGTTAAGCATGTCATGAAGAAAGTCTGAAACATGCCTAAGCTGAGCAGACTGAAACTGGAATTCACCTGTGTTTCCTGTTGACATATGGCCAAATGAGTCCCCTTTTCCTGGAATAACCTAGCTGGCAGCTAGGTGGGAGCCAGAGTGTGATGGCTTGCCCTGGATGGACTCCTGTGTCAGCGGGTAACAAGGCAGCTGGAATCCTCCATTTTTCCAAATGTCCCCTCCATCTCTTTCGAGATACCGGGACACGAACAGCATGTGAAGTGCAGCAGGAATCAGGCTGCTCTGCTGCCAGCAGGATCTCTGGTTCAGACCCCATTAATCTCCTTTGCACTGAGCCAAACACTCACAGCAGCTTTTCCTCACCCTGTCCCTGCTGAAAGCAAACTGCTCCAACTGCTGCTGAGGTGAGAAGGAGAGGAATGGGCAGGCTGTGCATCAGAGGATCAAGTCACCACCAGATGGGAAAACACACAGCCCTCGTCCTGCTGGAGCAAGGCTGGCCTCCCTCACATTGCCATGGCAACCTCAGGCTCTGGGGTGACAATGCCTTCACTGAGGCCTGGACTTGTACTGGCTGCAAGGAAAGGGTTTGAGGCTCCCACCACCATTCCTTTTTCCCAGACCGCTGATCTTAAACCACTATTGAATTTGTTCACTGCTGTGCAGCACAGGCTATAAGATTCCTGTAAGCTTTTCTGTTTTTTTCTTTGCAGCAGTTTCTGCTGTAATGTCCACACATGGCTATTAGGAAAAAAAAAAAGACAACAGAAAGATAAAAGCTAATTATAGAGGCTGGCAAACAATGATGAAGGCTCTCTCCATGCTGGCAGTAGTTCACTTAAGATGTGATTAACACTGGCTAGTGTGGGCACAGTCAAAGCTTGTACAACCCTAGACAAATAATAATGAAGTTTAAAAAGATATAAGCTACTTGAGTTAATAATTTTAACAGGATGTAAGAAATGCTGCTGTTCTCATGGTAACAGAAAAGCTGTAATTTCATCTCTAATTTGAGCATGCCTGATTATACAGTGTACATATATGGGGTGTGCAGATATAATAAGTGTGCAGATAGCTTTCTGTTGGGAAGTTTTTTCTCTCTCCTTTAATTGAAGCCTTTTTAATGGTATTATTGTATAGTTTGGGCAAACAATTCAAAATGGACTAATTAGCACTAAATACACCATTGAAAAGTGTAGTCAGAATCATTTGGAACTAAACTGGTGTTTTTGCTTTCCACCCCTGGTTTCTGTATCCGTAGATGTCTGATACTGATGCATGTGGGCATCTCTCAGAGCTCTTCAGGAGATTCTGAATGCCTTTGCATCTCTCTGGTGGTTGCACTTACAGAGTTATATTCATTAGACAAGAAAGAAACGGATTCACTGGTACTCATCTCTGTTCTACAAACAATGTGTACTCACATTTTGAATAAACACCTCAAGAACAAAAACCCTCTCAGAGGTCTAAACAGCCCAAGGATTTGGACAGTCAATTTTCCTTTTGTGGCTTTGACCAAGATATCAAGACACACAAAGATATCAAGAGTCTTATCCTTTCCATAGTTAATGATAAAAATACATGAAGAAAGCACCTAAATGTGTGCTGCAGGTGCAAGGCTGAAAATGAGACTTTCAGAAAACCATCAAGAATTAGACTCGTGATTCTTTAGCACTTTTAAAAGGGTTATCCATGGTCCTTTTCAGTTTATTACAATGGCTTAGTCATGAAGCCGAATGATAGCACACATAACAGAAGCAGTCTGGGTATCTGTACAAAAGCATCTCCAAGGATTACTAATCTTAAACCATCTCCATTGCTCATTTTTCCCATTAAAGTTCTATATTCAGGTTTATTATTCTCTATCAGTTTGAGAACATTTAACTGTCAGATACCAGGGCAGTTCCAAAGCAGTTTCAGAATACTTAGAAATATGAACTACAGCTTTGTTTATAGGAAAACATATGATCTTGCCCCAAATGGGATTGAACTTGTTGCACAGGGGTAGGAGTGGATGTGTGAGTGGCTTGAGGAGCCTCCTGCACTGGAAGGAGCTGGAGCTGAGCCTGGAGGAGGAGGAAATCACCATTTTCAGGGGTTTTTTTTATCTTTCAGGATAGGTAGATTGACATATGATTGAACAGACATATTTCACAGTCAGCTTTTCAAAGGCTGTTACTTCAGAATCATTAACCTGGCTGAGATCTTTGCATTCTTCTCTCTGCTTTGTTGAATGTTTTCACAGCAGCAATTGGTGGTAGTTCACATATCCTTAAAGCTGCAAAGCTAGCATTTTAATTTATCCTAATTCAGAACTAAATTGTCTTGCACTGTTTTCTAATTAAATGTTCAAAGAAGTGATAAATTAAACAGGGTGATCATTACAACACAAGTAATTAGTCAGTCCAACTGAATCCAAGCCTTCAAATCCACATTCCCTGAGATGACAGGAATTTTGGGGATGTGCAGGAATGCAAAGTGTGCATCAAGGTTTAAGATAAAAAAAAAAAATCCTTGAATATTTTATGTTCACATGAAATTTGAGATTTTCAAGCTGTTTATTTTGTGCATAAAGGCTTAGTTTTCTGGTGCCACTTAAAGAAGATGAAGTTTCAAGACTGGACCTTGAGAAGCTGAGATTTGCAATTAGTTTCCTATGGGATCTGACAACTTCCTGTATTACACACACAGGAACATGCCTGTCTGTGAAAACAGGCATGAGTTAGACAAACAAAAGTACAAAACCTCTAACCAACCCCCTTGACATTAGTTAAATTCTGAAATAAGCCATTATAAATGTGATATTCTGTAGCAGGGAATTACCATTAACAAAGCTTTTTGTACACTATCTTACAAAGAGTTCTCCCTGCAACCATATTACCTCAAATCTAATGACCAAAATATTTGTACTGAAAATCAGTCTCGCTGAGCACCTGCTCAAATTCTCAAGACAACTTTCTGCCAGAGAAGAATTAAATCTGTACAATTCATTGTCACAGCAGCTTGATGTTCCTCCTGCTAATATATCCAAGTGCTCCTTGGTCATTCCATGTGGCCAGCCCTGAAGGTGTTGTCTCAGGAAGGGGCACGTTGGCTGCTGGTTCAGCAGCACCTCATGGTTGGGGATTATCTGGAATGGGAACCTGGGGATGCCCAGGACAGGCCATTCCACCTTGCAGCTGAATACAGGAATGAAAACACATCAGCAGAGGTAACGAGGGTGTTTAATTAAAGCATGTGGGAGTCCTTTTCCTGTGTGTGCACTCACTGTTTGGTCTCTTAGCAGAGTTCTCTCTTCCTTTGCCTTTAGGATGGTTAGATTTGAGATCGCCAGTCTTCTGCAGTGGAAACAACAAACAGTAATTAATAATAGTGTCTCTCAGGAGTAAATTTCCAAAGCAGACTTCCCACAAGCTGTTTTTCTTACCTATCCACAGGGCTTCTGGTGTGGAACCAACACTTAGATTATTCTCTTAGTGCTGCTGCACTAGCTAAACTGCTCTGTCTTCTGCCCACCTCTTCTAGAGGAGATAATAAGTTTTAAAGGTCTTCTGCATGTCTGCCATGAAGAAAATATCTTGTCATGGCTTTTCAGTTTATCTACAATTTCCTTGGGTCAGGAGTTATAACTTCTTTCCTGAACTTTTGCTGAATCAGCTAGTATTTCATATTGCAAATGATGCTCTTCAAATTGAAGCTTCTACAATGTTCCAATTTCTTTTTTTTTTTTTCTTTTTCTGAGCTTTAATGGGTCTAGCTGGATTATGTTAATTATTTCTGATCAAAACTGCTTAATAAGCATGTCAGGTCAATTAGTGAGGGTCTCTGGAGTTTAAGACAGTTCTTTTCTTTTCTTTTTTAGTTATCACGTAGGCAATCCACTGTTACACGTTTTATGTTTCTAGACCTACCCTGAATTAATGAAAAGTTAACAGACTGGGATGTAAGAAAATGCTTCATAAAAATCTACCAATATCTTGCACTGGGGATCACTGGTACCTCAAATGCTGCTTTAATGCTGCAGCATTGAAATCAATCTTGAAAGCAGAGTTCATTGCCTCACAGCTGGCCCACGAGGGGACGAGCATCAGGAGAGCCATGTACTGCCCTGAGCCTGAGGGATGCAGGTTAGAAAAGGGAAAGCTGCAGCCATGAGTGCTGTCCCTTCCTGTCCATAAAAAGCAGGGATAACAGTAATTTCCCATCTGTGAGATCCATTTGAGTAGCTCTGTAAAATACTGAAAGGCTGCTAAATGTTGTTGTATTTATTTCTGGCAGATAACTTCTTGTAATACTCATCCACAAACACAGAAGTCTTTAGATTACACTGGCATAGAGGATGTCAGAGAAAAGGCGTCCACAGATTTAAGTTGGTGGGTTTTTAAATAGTCTAAATATCTGATTTATTTTTGTGAGTATAGGTTTTCATCAAACTATCTTTCTCCTTAATTGAGATAATAATTTTACTGCTGTCCTCCTCTTTGTTCAGTCTGGCAAGCAATTTCCCAGCCTCATCTCCCATCTCATACACCCACATTTGATTTGATTATTAGCATTTAATCCTTTACAAAATTCAAGATATTCAAGCCTAGCCTTCTTTAAGGAAGTAATACCTTTTGACATTCTGGATGTCACACATCTCCTCTGGAAGGTAACAATTTTATTGTACATTATTGCAAGTTATTTGCTCTCCATTTTCCTTTCTCTCCTCCCCTTTTCTAATGGGCATATGACTCTTCATAAGAAGGTGTAAGTGATTCTGGACTACTCAGGTGGGTGATCAGCTGTTTTGGCTGGCCACATGAACACACTGGTGTCAGCTGTGTCCCTCTGGGGTGGCCCTTGGCAGAAAAGGCAGGATGGGGAACTGAGACGTTGCTGAGTGCAGCAAACCACAAAGGTGGAGTTTCTGGGCCAGCACAGACAAAACTACTGTGTTTTGTCAACATGTACAAATGACCTTTAACTCATAAACTAACTGGGATTACACATCACTGAGACAGATTATTCAGAGTCTTAAAACATTAAAATCTGGGGGAAAAAAAAAAAAAAAGATCAAGAAATGGCAAGTGATCTTATATAGCCCAGAAACTGTCCCCAGTGTCAGAGTAAAGGGCACACTGTTACCAGCAGACTGTTACTGAGAGAACTGAGCAATTGGTGTCACCACAACTCCCTCTTCACTCATGCCGACCTTTCCTTCCTCCCAGCTAAATTCCTAGGGATCTGTTTTAAGCTTTTCCTAGATGCAATTTGGCATTATTTAGTTGGCAGCTGTAAACAAACCTGAGCACTGGTGATGACCAGACATGCACAGTCATGTTTCACCGGCTGCTGCTCTCTCACCCTGTCTCAGGGGAGATTTTGCTGCTGTCCCAGTGGCTCACCTGCAACTCACCCCTCCCCAGTTTGGGTATCAAGGAGCCAGGATCTACCTAGTTTTAAACAGTAACAGCCTGGATTGAACATTCCGTGTTTTGGTAAATCAAAGTTTAAAACTTGCTAGAAAACAGCTCTCAATAAGAATGCTTTGCTACTGTGCCTTTCCCAGGCATGCCAAGTTCCCTTATCTGTGAAGCCCTTGAACAGCCGTTTTGTTTCTAACTACAAACCTATCCCTATGTTCATCAACAGTGTGTGTCAAACACTAATTATTTATCATTAGTCCTAGGTGTTTCATGTATGTCACATAATTAACCTATCAAATTAACAGGGAAAAGGAGTTGAGAAAACATGACATTTCAAGCTCCAAGTCTTCTCTACATAGCATGAAAATGGAAGACAATTGAATTTACCATTTAGGTCTTCTGAGTTCAAAGATTTTCTACATTTTATTACAAAAAATTATTTCCTTTGGGCCTTATTTATGGCAGTATTTTAAATACAAGATTTTTCATTTCTATGCAATTATATCTAAGGGACATCAATGATTAAACTAAAAAAATAGAGCACTGCTCATTATCTTCACACTGCATGAGTTTGAGAGTGTGTGGTGTTTTTGTCAGATTTTTGACAAATAGTGTTTTTAGTCTTGTTTCTGAGGGATGAGATGTTAGGAGGGGTGTTTAATTTCAGAACTGATTAGGACTGTGAATTGGTCATTTTGGGACTTGATTGCTAACAGCTGAGACATTATGGAACCTTCTGCAATGGAAGATTTGAAATGGCTGAGGGAAAACTGCTCCTAGTGATTAATAATACCTAGTGATTAATAATGCCTTTGCTCTATATTTCCTCCAGGCAACACACTCTGAAAATAGTGTTTGGGAGGTGTGGGCTGTGCAGCTGCACTCAGCTGAGAGCAGAAGGCTGTGTGCTTCTCAGGTACCCACACAAGAGGAAAGAAAATCTTTGCCAAATGTACAGGAGATGCACCTTTCTAACAAGGAAGCCTATGGCTGTCCATCTTGGTTACCCCCCCTAGTACTCACTGCTGGACTCAGAAATTCCACTCACCCACTGGTAA
Source organism: Certhia americana (assembly GCA_018697195.1). Classification (NCBI taxonomy): domain Eukaryota; kingdom Metazoa; phylum Chordata; class Aves; order Passeriformes; family Certhiidae; genus Certhia; species Certhia americana. The sequence continues at coordinate 957,934 of JAGMWU010000021.1, read as the reverse complement.
GTGGCCTCGCTCCTCTGAGTGACAAGCTCCACAGCAGAACTTGGGAGATGACCAGATATGTGTGAGCATTCTTTTCTAATTGTTTTGGATTGGTCTTTTTTTAATTCAAGGAAATAAAGTAGATACTTTTCAAACAAAGCTTCAGTTATTCTGAGGGAAATACAGGAGCAAGCTGGGAGCGTTTGACCCTTAGACCTGGTGATGCAAATATAGTGACTGGGCTATATCTTACTTAACATAAGCGTCATGGTGTAAGCTTCAGTGAGATTCCAACACCTCAGGGATGCTGATAAAAGAGAAGAAGTTTACCTTGTAGCAAATCCTGGTGCTACAGTTCCCTACCACAGATGACAGAACCCAGAAAGCTGGCCAGCTTGTTATCAATCAATCTACTGCAGGTGCACAAGTGTGCCCTGAAATGCTTCTGGAGTTTCTTCCTAAGAGTTCTTCTCTTCAGTCTGACTGCAGCAGCTGTGGCAAAAGCAGCAGCCTTATCTCAAAAATAGTGAGTTTGAAACTAAGAAACCTGTCAGTCTGAAATGCTTGCTAAGGAAACATCCTGCTGATGTCCCCTTGTGTCACACTATGACACAAAATTAACACATGCACTCACTACAACTCTCCTCGCAAAGAAAGGAGGAAAAGAGGAAGATTACTGTCTGACCTCGATGTATATACCATTCCAAAAGTGACCAGGGATTGGAGGATGAAGTTGCCACTTCTCCAAACCACACTGGTCAAACCAAGAGTCCATCAATTCTCGCTTCATCTAGAAAGGAATGCAAAACAATCATTGTTGATATGAAAGTGCATGAGAACTCCACTACAAAAATGCAAAACATCAGAAGGCTAAGAAAAACTTTCAAATCAGGGCAACACCTTTGTCATCCCATATTGCTGGTGTGCAGTGGGACCAGTCTCTTCCAAGTACAAACACACCTTCCTGCCAAAGGTTAGCCCAAACCTGCATGTGTGAGGGATGAGAGAGCTTCAATGCCATGCATGTGTTGTTACTGTCCCACATTAATCATTAGAGTTCATTGCAAGATATTGGTGACACACAAGTGAAGGCAACCAGTGAGGAAATGGCCAAAGGACCCTATAAAGGCAAAGTCTGTCTTCAGTTAAAACAATGCAGAGCAAATCCCAACCTTTTCTACTAACTGGGCAAAATCTTCTCAGTCAAAAATTTAAATAGCAGCAGGATCCACACATACCTGAAGATGTGGCTCAATAAAGAGAAATTAGAAAATTAGAAAATGCAGGTGTTCCTACTTACAGTTTGGTGTAACACTCTTCCTCATAGAGCAGGAAGAGAAGAATTCAAACATATGAAAGTATTAAGCTCTGCGAACACAAAGATCTGACAGGCATGAGATGGCTCACCATGTCTGGGGTTTTGCCACACAAAGCTGTACTCAAACATAAGAAAAACATCTTTCTTCTTGAAAAAACAAAAGGTGAGTGAAGCATTGTGGATTTTTGTTTGGGGTTTCGTTTTTGTTTCAATATTTTTATTTCCTCTAAGTGTGTTTGTACAAAGTTTCAGGCACAGATTCTCTAACTTTTTATTGAAGTCTTCACAAGTAGGCTCTCCTCAACAATGTATCTAAACACATTTTGATGTGTAAAAGCTCATGGAGAGTGGTTAATGTGATAAAAACAGAAGCTTGAAGCAATGACATCTAAAGAGAGTCTGTCTGAAGATCTTGAAATCAGATAGAATAAAGAGAAGGCTAAAATGACAAACATGTTTGATCTTACGTACTTAAACAGAAAATAATTTCTGAGCCCTGTCTTATCCTATCAAGGAGCTGATGAATGTCTCAGATTTAGATACATGTAACTATATTTGCTACTGAGAAAATTACATACTTGCCCTTTTGCACTGGTACTGTAGTTTGGCAGTACATTGATTTAAAAACCCAAATCACCCACTTCATTCCTCCTCCCCACTCTACCCAAAAAAGTACTCAAGTGGAAAACAGAAGATGGCTTTCTTCTACAAGGAAGGCATTAATTTCCTTAAGGAAAAGCAATGAAACGCCTCCAAAAATGAAGTACTGAAATGATTCTGGGTCGAGTAGAGAAGCACAACACACAGAAGGCAGCTGTTGAGACAAGTGCAGCCACTGCAGTGGGGGAAAGGGTAAGTAATAAGGGTGAGAGAATACAATTTCTGTGGCATTAAACCTGCAAGTGGTGGGGAAATAGGAAGGAATTATATGTTGTGAGCCCTAAACCTCTCATTTCTGTATTTAAGTCTGGAGCTCACACATGAAGGCAAGCAGAGAGCTTGGTAACAAGGAGGTAATGATAATCATCCTTAAATTTACCACTGGATATGAATTGCACAGACAAGCTGAGACCTAGAGCCTATCCTTTAGAAAAATAGGCTCTGTTCATGAAGAATTGAAGGAAACTGAACATTTGTTCTTATTTTGAAATACTTCTTCCTCCAAGCCCAGAAGACATGTAAAGTTTTTTTTTTTTCCTTGGGTTTTTTTTTTCTTTTTTTTTAACAGAAGAAAATTTATTTTTCTTGTCTGCACTCAGGAGGCTCCTAGTCCAACCCCTTCAGTTATGGAAAGCTTTTAGTATACAATGGCCCTGATTCAGTAAATCATTTAAATAGTTGTTTTATTGTAAGTGCTCCATGATATATACAACTCTGGGTTCCATGTTCAGGGATAAGGTGGCCTTGGACCTTTTAAACTAAATAACGGTGCATTAGAAAAATTCATCTCTATTAAAAGATGCCCTATTGAAAGTTCCTTCATCCTCTGAGGCAGTGCAGAGAGAATTGCAGAATGCTGGGCGGGCAGTCTGTAGTTACTGCCCCAGATGGCACAGAGCAGTCAAGCTGGTGCTCACTGGCACTCGCCCCTCTCTCGGATGAGCTGCTCAGCCCTCACCTCTGCAGGACCTGGGGTTTAGCTTTGCTTTGCTACTGCTGTCTCTGTCCAACGCCAAGACATGTCCACCTCCACATGTTCTTGTAAGCAAGTCACTGACCTAAATGCAATGTGTCTGCATAAACAAAAGCTCTAATTTCATGCAATAAATACTGATAAAAAAGAGTAAGGAGAAAGTATCAGCTTTAGCTCAATGAAGGTTGGGGTCATCTCAGCCACAGTGCATGGGCTCCAGTCTGCAGAGAGCAGCAGTTTGAATTCTATTTTAGAGATGCTCTAATTCTTTATGAACCCACATCTCTGATATTACACTTGAATGTACAATATTTGCGTTCCACTTGCTAATTCATGTTGCTTATTCTCTCTAATCTTGACATCACAGCACAAATCCTTTTCATGCTCTATTTCCCATGCAGTGCAGCTTCCTTGGTTTGTAAGCAACATTATTTTCCCCATTAAAATTAATTTTTATAGTAGACTATGGACTGGCTCTAACTTTCTCTCACACCACACAGTTTCCAGGAGGAGCCACACAAACAAAAGCCAAAGGAATTTTTATGGGTTACTGAGAAGGTACTAGTAAATTCTGCTCTAATTTTTCCTAGCATGTGGGAGTTGTTGCGTTCACAGGATTGTGGATAAAACTACTTCTGACCAGTAGAAAATCAAAGTAGACATAATGTATCACACCAAGGAATTGGCTGAGGAAGAGGAGAGAGACCAGATGCTGAAGGCAGCCGTACTCCTTCATGGATAAAATCAATGCTGAGGAAGTAAATATGAATCCTGAAGGTGATCTGTGAGCAAAAGTCCATGAGGAAAACAGAATGAGTCTGTGGAGGACCATGAAGGGTGGCACAGATTTTGCAAGGTACTTTTCAATTAGTGTGATGTCCTAAAAAAAAGCCTTGCAATTCCTCTCCACAAGAAAATAATTCTCTCATGGCTTCAATTTCCACAAACAGCAGCTGCCCAGGAATGTACATTTGTGAGTTCCCTCCCATCTTTCACAGCTTTTCCCACAGCTGTGTTTATGGGTCATGTCAACTTACGGGGTACTATTTTAAGGATGAGCTGTTCAAAAACAAAGGTTCTCTTCATCTATCTCTAAGATCATCTCGGGGAACAGAGGTTCTCTTCATCTTCCTTTGTAGTAAAGGGTCTTTATTACTCTTATTTCTCTCTGTTCAAACTTCCCATAGGATCATGGCTACTTCAACATATATTAGTTCAGCATGGATGCCATTGCTCAGGTATACAGTTTGAACATTCCATCTCCCCATACTTCTCCATGGTTTAAAGGAAATATCTCAATATATTATAGTCAATCACCATAGCTTAAAGAGATTTTCAGGTTGAAAGCAGCTCCCCATACTCTTTCCATCTGGAACTTTCCTCCGTCTTGACTGACTTTGATGCCTTCATGTGATCCCTCTAAGTGTCTTCCCTTTGTCTCTTATTCAGGGGAGAATGAGACCTGTAGGTCTCTGCACTGAAAGTGTTAACATTTCACCTGGGCCTGCAGAGCCGCCCCTTGGTCTCAGCCACAGGATCTCCCTCAGCCCTGGCACAGCCCTTACACAGCTTTTGCCCAGCACTTTCTTGTGGATGGAGATTTCTTCAGCAGTCACACTGGGGTGGGGGCGGCAGTGGCTGGGATCGGATCAGCCAGGCTGGGCTCAGCAGGAACACACCACAGCTGACAGCTTTTCCTCCCCTTGCCCGGCAGCTGCCAGGGCCGCACAGGCCATGGTGGAGCGGGCCCAGCCCAGCCTGGCCCTGTGGGTGGGACTGGCTCTGTTTCCTGTACCCAGACTGGAAGAGCAAGAGAGCTATTCCCGAAGTTTCTGTTTTAAAATGTGTGTTCACGAAGGCGTATTCACTCCTTTCATTGGTTTAATTATGTGTCAATACTTAAAACTGGCTACAGATTGGTTCTCTGTCAGGCCTACGGGAAGCGAACAAGGCCCCTAAGAGGGAACCACTACATAACAAAAAATGAATCAAGGCCAAACCAGAACACTGTGGGAGAAATCAACAGTTCTGTGCTCTGTGGTACAATTTAGACCATCTGTGAAGACAAGTCTTTTCAAGCTGTATTTTTGCTGCTGCTCTATGACATATATCTCTGCTGCGGTATGAGTTACATAACAGTGATTTTCAACAGATATCAACAAAAGTGACCTCAGATTCAGCAGCCCCATAGCTCTTTAAATTATTCCTTGTCAGTGTGCATAGGCACATGGAATGGTAGTTCCTATATATCCACTTCTATTCCTTCAGCGTTTACTTCCTGCTCATACAGGAAACAAGTATGTGTTTTTCTTCTGGCTGTGGGGCAAAAGATTTTATTTCTTTTATTTCCTTATGAAGGAATCCTTCTAAACATGTAATGAGACAGCAGCAATGCATTTTTGCATGGCTTCTAATGAAAGACTGTATGAAATTTGCTCTTCATGGCATGCAGGGGAAGGAAATATCCAGTGTTACTGTTCAAGCCCACTTTATAGTATATGCTTAGGCATAGCTACATGGGTAGAGCTCATGAGCCTTAACAGCAGCACATGCTTTAAATGGCTGCTCATTTCTTCTGTCTTGTCTCTTGTGTGCTCAGAAGCGGTTCAAACAATGGCACAACAGAAAGTCCTTCTGGTTTGTGTCTGAATTCCTGCAGATTCCTGCTATGGTCGGTGGAGGTTAGTCCTCATGGACATTGGCTTAGTCCTCAAGGAGCAGGGGTTGTATCTGTAACCTGTCGACACATGAAATCAGGTTTGAAAGTCTCTCTTTAACTCCCCATCTGTCCAGGGAAAAATAAAGGGCCCCAAAGCTAGGCTGGGACTCAGCTGCACAAATGTCACTCCAGACATTCTTTCAGCTTCCATTTCAGATCAGCACAGCTCTGTCACAAGTCCTGTGATCCATCCACTGGCTTTTTCTGAATGGCTCTGGGTTTTAGGCTATTGAAGTTCAGGCCTTTGTACTGGCTTTCTGACTCAAGTCCATCTGAGACTCACAGCAAATCTCTTGATTCCTCTGCAAGGCACAGATAATGATCCTTTCTGTGTAAACAGCAGGAGGCTCAGAGAAGAGCAGGAACATCTCCATGTACATCTGGATCCCAGCACAGCAGGGCCTCAGTCTCAGCTGATCCTCAGGCACTGACAGTTCTTTCCTTTTTCTCTCCAAGCTATGCTCATACTCTGGCCAACAGAGCAGCCTGGAGGCATTTCAGAGGTAGAGACTGGTATTTCTGCATTAGGCTAGGGAACTTATACCATTCTGAGATGAATTATTTGCTGCCGCATGCTGTGATTATTGCCACTCCATGGTAGCAAGGTTAGTGTTCATCGAGAGCTTATACAGATGTTTTTCTCAAATTTGCCAGATCTTCCATTAGTTTACATCTTGTTCTCTGAGGTACCACCATCTGTGTGGTCTACAGTAGACAGCCATGGGTTTTCTCTTCTGGAAAAAGATGATGGGTTAAATTGTCCTATTCCCTAGACTGAAACACTTTCTGCACAATGGTGAGCTGCAGATGGTTTTGTCTCACTTGACTTCAGTATTGTATCCTGACTCATGGAAGAACATTTAAATAATACCTCTCATCAGTGCCTTAAAAAGATAACTATATTAATTTTCCCTTTTTACCTTTCTGTCACTAATTCAGAATTATAAAATGCATGATTATACTGCACAATTTTCAATTCTTTCCTTTGCAGTACTTAAAATGTTTTGTTTTCTTACCAAAAGGGTTTTTTTCAATATTTATAGTCTAGATGCTTTTTATATGTCTTGGACTCCATAGACTCTCCAATAATTCCTTCCAGGAGTTCTTATTTCTGAAACTGCCTTTGTGTGATTTCATTTCACATTGTTCTCCAACTTCACATCTTCCACATCTTCACACAGTTGTCAGCTTTTCCTTTTTTTAATTTTATCAACGGCAGTGCTTTAAAGTTTAACAGTCTCAGATTGTAGTTTACTGGGGAGCACAGAATATGAGCTGCAACCAAGCCATTAGAATACTCTGGACAAGCTGAGTTTTCTCTGTCAGGTATCTTTGCAGTCTTCCCAAGTGGGAAGGAGGGTGAGTGTGACACAAGTGTAAAGAGTTGGGACAAAAGGGGCATTTTGGGGGTTCCAGGATGTAGAGCTTTGTGCTTCTTAAATCACCAAGATGTAGCCAGTGCAGGACAGCTGATTTTCTGAAGAGCATTCCATTTGAAAAATGAGCTGGAAAATCACGGTCTAGCATAAGGTTAAACTGTTCTACTGAAAATGGACAAATGCAAACTTAACAATAACCCAGGGAGCTGGATGCCTTTAATTCAGGCAAAGACAGGCCAGTGTATGGAGGCTTTTGGAGTTGTAATGGTAGAGCAGATAAAAATGAAGGGTTATTCTCTATTGCTTCTTCCTGTAAAAATAAACCAATGCAGGGGGGGAATTATCCCCTAAATCTCATTACCATGGACAAATTCAGGGTCAGGAAATCTGGCTCTCACTGGGCTGCTCCTGCTAGTGGGGCTGTGAGCAGCAGCACTGCATGGAGCAGGCAGAGCCTGCCTGTGGGTGTGAGAGTTCTGCTGATCCTCAGCAGGGATGGCCTGAATCCACAGGCACTGTGCTGGGAACAAAACTCTTCATGGGAATGTTTGTAGTTTACAATTCAGCACAAACCCTGTTAAAGCACAAAAGCAGTGTGTGATAGCCCAGAAACACTGTGCACAGCAACTTTGGGTGTTTATTTATGAAAACAATAGAGTGTGGTTCCAAGGGGAACTGATCAAGTTGCATAAAAGATTTATGAGTCCATTCTGTAGCTGTAATAATGCTTTTAGCACTTCCTCAGATCCTTTCTTGTATTTCAACACAGCAGCTTGTGCTGGTTTATCTTTTGGACTATAAACCATTTTATGCCTTCAGTATTTTGGAAGTGATAGCATGATAAAACAGATTTAAGCCACAAAATAATACACACATTTTCTGTTTGGAAATGTGTTAAATCTGTTTTTGAGAAACTAACTGCTTGTGAAGCTATTAGCACAGTACTAGTAATACCCTCAAATATCACTCTAAAAGTGATGGCAGGTTCTTGTTAACAAGTAATCCTGTTTTAATACAACTCTGTTGAAAAATTCATTATTGAAAAATCATGAGATAAGAAATAAAAAAAAAAAAGTATTCCTCTCAGTTTAAGCAAATTTTTTTTAATAACATAACTTAAAAAGTTCTTTTTTTCATTCTTCTTTAAAAATATACCTAAACCAAGGCTTTTCTAAATGTTCAGCAGGCAAATACGCTAAAATTAACAACTCCAATTCAACATTTAAAATAATAATAATGAATCGGGGTGATGCCATCCTGAGTTCATGTTAGCAGTTTGCATCCTGAGTGAGCATGGCGTCAGATGGGCAATCTCAGTGCACCTCTCCTGGGGAGGGAGTTCAGGCTGCTGGGGAGTGTTGGCAGTGTTCCCTAGGCTTTTCTAGGCACAGGAGCAGTAACTCCTTCTGCAGTACTTAGAAGAAAACAATTTTGTTTAGGACTACATAAATTTTCAGTTTGTTAATTAGGTTAAGATAGGAAAAATAACATTAGGAACTGTCACTGGAGTTGCAGTAGCTACAAAATTGCAAAGAAATTGAAAGAGTATTTATGCTATCCAATAACTTTAACAGTCAGTCTACTTCCAAATTAGAGCCCCAAAACACACAGACATGTGTTCTCTTTTTTTCGGACTTTTTAAAAAATTTGGTTTTCATTAAAATTTCTCAATCACCTTGTGAAGTAGTTATCCAAATATATAACTTAGAATTATTCTGAAATCTGCCATATAGGAAGCATTTATCAGAGTACATGTACTCAGTGCCGGTATCCCAGATCATGTGCAGGAATTACCCCAGAGAAATACCAAGTAGCTTAAGTTTTTTTGGAAAATGCCAGGTCTCACTTCAGAACTGATTGTGCATGTCCAGTCATCCTGTCAGCTTTGGGTGGGACCCTGGGAACTCCAGGATCTCCAACTGCCAATAACTGGTGAGAGTCACTGAATCTCTCTGAAGGACTTCAGGAGTGTGGAGGATCCATCAGGAATACTTTTGATAATGCAGACAGGAGCTGAATGTAAATCAGAAATCAACTTCTCTCAGAGAAGTTTTATCAGGTTCAATAGAGATTAATCCACTCCAAAAGACACACAGACACACACACACACACACAAAAACATACACACACACACACATACATGAGGAAGGCCTTGAAAAGTGGCCTTTGAATTCTCATCTAAAGCTCCTGATCAAGACAGGGAGAAAGTGTATGTTGCTGAAGATCCCTTTTAGCTTTCAGCTGTGTGCAGGTGAAAACACTTTTGTTCATCTACCTGGAATTTAAAGGACTTGGATCACTTCTGAAAGTAGTCAAGAATTTTTAGCCCAATACTTGGGGAAAGAAGGACCCTACCCTTGAATTGCAACCCACTGAAGCAACAAAGCTGGCAAGTGGCTTGACCTATCCCTTGCTTATGAATGTTTATATCTGCTCTTTAAAATTTTTTCAGACCCAGGTTATTTGAATGTGTCCAGACTATTCACCACATGCAGGTAAACAGAAGTTTGGATGAAGTATCAAAGACCTCACACACAGCTCTGATCATTCCTAGCAGCTAGATTCCATATCTCAGCCTGTTTCTGTAGGCACACACCCTCTTTCTGAGGTTTCTCCTTCCAGAAAACCAACCTTAGGGGTTTAAATGTTTGCAGCAGATGAACAAAGAAATAATTTGTCTCAGATGCAGGCCAAAGCACAAGAAATATCACCAGTTTTGGTGTAATCTCTGTGCCCTTGCCCTTTGCTGGCAGGTGTCCAGGTTTGTTACCTAGCCAGTGACCAGGCAGAGATTGGAGCTTTTGAACTAAGGAGCATGGGCAGTCTCAAACCAGAGCAGGTTTGAGAACAGGCATGAGAAATAGTCCCCTTCAGAGGATTTTTGGCTCTTTGTGGCCAAGGGTCTCTCTGGGCTGGGATTGAAAACCTGTTGAGACCCACATAGGGAAAGCAGTCCTAGCGCAAGCCTCTCATTCTTAGGGTAGTAGAAGGCAGGAGAAGAAGAGATTCAGGGAAAAGTTTGAGAAACTGCTGCTCTGACCTCAGGGTACAACCTCTTTTTCTGTAGCTTGTCAGAGCAGGTGCTGAGCCAGGTGATGGAGCCACTGGAGCAAGGAACATCTTGGTGAGAATAAACAGCCTTACTTACACCACAGGGCTGTCATAGCTGCAGGATGTGCCACACCAGTGTGAGGTCATTCCCAGCACACACATGGTGGGCACAACAGCCTCCAGCTGTACTTACCTTTCCCTTCTGCCTCTGGGCCCTTCTTTCCCCCACCAGCTAAGGGCTGGAGAGAGCAGTGGGGAACCACAGCCCCAGTGCTTTCTTCCCTGGCAGTGGGGGCTTGTTCCAGCTGCTGCCTGATGCAGCTCTGTGTTCTCACATGAGCTGCTGCAGTCACTCGATTTTGCATGTAGAGCCAGCATCTGATCAGACTTCTAACCTGGAGGGAAAAGCAAAGGAAAATTCTGGTGAATTAAATTACCTTCTGCTGCATACAATCATCTGGCATAACACAGTTCAGCAATAACATTCATGTTGCCATTAATGGAAAACACTTCACATTGCACTCCAGAGATTTTGTTGTTGTTGTTTCCTTTGGTAAGGAAGTGATCCATTCAGATTGGAGCTGCCTGAACAAAGCCTAGGGGCTCAGACACCACCAGCAGCAGCTCTCTAAGTATCTGTCTTACTGTGTAATCTCTCACTGACTTGAAGGAAATGTGCCAATTGCTGCTGCTATAGGGCTCTGTTTATAAAACACACGCTCAGCTGAGTGGCCCTATGGGGCAACATGATTTATTTGCTGATTTACCTCAAGTAAATCATGATAATACTTCAACAGAATTGTCTTGGCTTCAACAAAATGTATCAAAGCATTTTTAAATAGAACATTAATCCATGCCTCGATCCCTCAAGTCATGAAGTAAAGAATTAACATGACTATGTACTATGTGGGTAGAAGTCAAAAAATTCTCATGAAATACTTGTGGGGCAAAGTGAGGCATTTTCCAGATGCCTAATGATATCTCAGGGCTTCTAAATAAGAGAATTTAAAGCTTGCCTTGGAAAGGTTTGGTCATCTTGAAAAGTAAACTGAAACATACATAGTAAAAATTATAATAATGTCAGAGGACCAGAATCAACATTTTATCCTGTCATTATATGCAGACTGCTTCCACCAAGCTGACAGGTGCCTGTACACCTCTGAGGTATAGATGGTTGTAGTGCTGACAGCAGAATGGTGACACTTGACTGACAGGTGGCAGAATTGCAAGGCAGTTTGGATCCAGCTGGAGGAGCAAGCTGGGCTTCCAGAGGCTGGAGTTAGGTGGATGTGGAATTACATTATCTGAGATGTGACACTATTTTATGTCCTTGGTCCCTAAAATGTTGAAAGAATAGTTTCTGGCTGAACGAGAGTACCCCTTGAGCCATTTTATTAATGTTTCTTTATTGTTTAATGATTGCTTGCATAGCTTAAGGCTGTCTGCTCTGTTTAAATTAGCAGGCACATTTTGTGATGGAAAAAGTCGTCTGCTTTTCTCACTGGAATCATTCACAAACCAAGAAGGGACACTGCAGCCAACACTTAATTGAATTTTGTGGCATTCTGAACAATAATACATGGGTTCTCCTCTCCAAATCAGGAATGAGGAATTATTACACAGAAGGATAAACAGGATAAAAATGAAAATTAATGCTCTTGGAAAACAGATCAAGCATTTATGAAAATCTGTTTACTGGCATTTCTGTTTGTAGACTCATAGGTTAGAAATCTCTGTGATTGAACCCAGACCCATCAAAGATGATCATTCCCTAATTCCATGCCTTTTTTACTCCTAGCAAAAGACCATGAAGTTGCATAGAGCATTAAAAGCATTATTTTAAGTAGTGTGGTAAATAGACTGAGTATACTAACTTTGGTACAAACCAGGAACATAGAAGGTGGATTATGGAGGGAAAGGCTCATGTATACAGATGTTTATCTAAGGTAAGTAATTAGACATTTGCTGGGGGAAGGAGTGTAAACCAAAAGTACAGAAGAAGAAAATTGAATTAGTCTCTGAAACTGTCTGTCTTTTACAGTGAGATCTAAAAGTAGATCCTATCAAATTTGCTCTCATTTACAACATGTAGAAATGAAAATGGCAATTACATGCCTTTTTTAGATGTCAATATGTTTATATTCTTTATATGGCTCAGCATTTTCAAAGCAAAGGACATTCAGGTCTTTCAAATTCATATCTTAGTCTTAATGGGACATCAGAGGAGGCCCTCATTAAAAAAACAGAAACAACACATGCAATGTAGTTTCTGGACAGGTCTTCCTTTGGCAATGTTATGGTGGGAGACTGGCTTATTTTTCAGTGCAGAAATCCTCCCTAAGGTTATCAATTTGGAAAACTTACTTTTTTGTAGTTTTTCCTGGGAGAAAAAGCAAGTAAAGGATTCAATGCAGAAATTTTCTGATGTAGATCTACTGTACTACTTACTTACCACTTAGAATGTTACAAAAAGTCAGTATTAGCAGCCCTGTTGAGATTCAATGAGATATGACACAATATTCAGGATTTACATCTGTTTTCAGAAGAACTTGTTCTTAACAATTGCTTTTTCTTTGTTAATTAGTTGTCTTCACTGTTAAGATTGGGAGCTATTTTTCTTAAAAAACAGTTCTTAGAGTTTGTGGATGGACTAGAACAAGGGAGCTCCAGATGACCTGAGGAAATATTCTTTTTCCCTTGGTCCCACTCTCACTTGCCTGTCTGAACCTGAGCTAACAAGTCAATTCTTTGAAAACTTTACCTTGTAGTCTCTTGTAGTAGTAAATTTTGCCTGAGTTTAGGAGACTTCCCAAGTGCTTTTTCTCCTAGCTGAAAACAAGCACAAGCAAATCTTCAGAAAACAAAACTAGAGTTAACACCTGAAGAACTGCAATAAGAAAGCAATTTAATGTCTTTAAATTAGAAAAACACTTTCATCTCACTAAAAAATATAAAATGGATGAAGCATAGAGGACCACCTCAGATAAAAGATTAGGAATGTGTGTGAAATGCTAAGTGAAGAAAGTTGGAGAGGCTTTTGCTTTTCCCATAAAAGTTATTTTTGTACGTACCTGGTGACTCAGGAGTCTGTGGGAATGGAGGAGCAGCTGATTCCCTCCTGGGTCCCAAAGACCCAGGTCTGTGGGATCTTTATTTTTACCATTCACAGTCCTGCATATCTGTCTTTGATCCTCACGTCTGAGACCACTGAAATGAGAAGGACTGTTCTACCCTATCCATAATCTGCTTTATATACAACAGTCTGGCACATCTGCCTAAGTGAAGATGCTGTCGAAATACAAGTTTCTCCTTTGTAATGTAGAATTTGAAGCCAAATGCTTATATAGGAAGCACTGATATACTGTTGCAATTTCATCCCATAGAGACTTGTCCTGAATGGGCTTTTGGTCCTTTCTGGTGTTTGCTAAGCATCTGCTTGGGTTTTCCATTGGCAAACCTCACCATCTAATACCTTGTATTTTGCCAAAGGTTGTCTAGGAACTGATTCAAGACAAGACAAGACAAGAGGTAAATCTGATCTGTACTGATTGTTGAGTAAACTCAATAGAAATATAGCTCACTGTTCATACTGTGAGCATTGTCTGCAACAAACTTAGCTGCAAAACAAGCTGTGAACTAAATTAAGAAACCTTAAAAGTGCTGCCACCTGCTCTAAGAAAAAAGACCGCTTGTTTTGAAAAGATTCATGGAGCCACAGAAACCCAGTCCTGCCAGTAAATCCTGGGGAATGTGAAGGATTTCTTCTAGCCTGGTACAAGTGTGAAAAAATTGGTTTGAAGGCCAAGCAAATGTCCTGATGTTTGGGAAATTCCAAGCACTTGTATTGTCCTAGAACTTACTGTGTCCTGCTCTAAACAGTAGGATAAAGCAAGGACTTTTTGTACCAGTCCTCATCCCCACATGAACAAGGGCACAAACTTATGATTCAGGGCATGTTTACACTAATCTGATAGATTTATTTTTCCCTCTGTTGTCATCCTATTCTTAGACACGATGAGAATGGTCATATTAAATAATATCAGTACAAAAACATTCCAGAATTCACTGGAAATTATCTTTCTTTTTCCTCCCTTAGAAGAACTATTATCAAGTCCTCACTCCACGTAAACATGTTTGAGTTTTTTCATAATCATAAGCAAAATTACTTTGGCCTATCAGGACAGTATCAGCTTTGCATTAGCAAGTTGGCTCGAATGCAAAATGATCTTTTTACATTCTGTGAATCCATCTCTCTAGAATTAATCATCCATTCAGCTGGTAGTTTATTCAAACATAAACACACAAACAAGGTGCAATAAGAGTGTTTTCAGAATCCAAATATTTGCTTTCTACCTCTTTAAACCACCTACCCACCACAAGTGTGAAAGCTGCCAAGTGGCAGCTGAAAGCAACATTTTGTCTTCAATTAGTGGTATCTGAAGCTATTTTTAAATGTTTGTTGCCTGTGAAATAGTGCTGCTGGGACAAACGTGTAACAACAGAGGGCAAGTGAGGTCACTGCAAACCAGCTCCTGGGGCGTGTCTGGCTTGTAAATGAGTTTGTCTGCTGTTAGGAACCCCCATTCTCCCAGTGAGATTCCATGTACACAACTCACATTTGCTGAGCCAACAGGAGGGACCAGTGCCTTGAGCTCTCACCCTGGGGTTACCGTGGGGGAGCCCCTCAGTACCACTCACCAACCTTCACCCCAATGCTGGAGAAGCACTGTGTGCTCTTGGGTGTCCCAAGGGCAGGGACTGGGGGGAGGTTTCATTTGTCTCACCCTAAAACAAATGTATTTAATGATTCTTACTCTGAGTTGTCACAATTCGACATAAATGAACACACACACACAACACCTTTCTTTGAGCAAGGCAGAAGAAAAAGAGGAAGTTTATTATAAAACTCTGATTTATATAGGTTACACACATTGTTCTTGATTGGTCTAACAGGTGGCCTCCTCTGAGACCACACTGGTCAAACCATAGGTCCATCAACTCTCACTTCCTTTTTGGAAAGGAATGTAAGCAATCGTGGTTTACAGAGATGTGTGTGGGAATCCAACTCCAGAAATTCAAAACATCAGAAGGCTAGAAGAAAACATGCAAAAGCAAGGGCAACACTGAGTCACCTAGGTTGGGGCTGGGCCAAGGGTGCCCAGAACTCCACCACATTAGAGAGTTTACAGACACCAAAGGCAAAGATTGCTTATTGAGGCAGAGGCCAGTTCATTAGTGAAGTATTTATGCTACAGCTCCCTGTGAGTTCCAGGAAGAGTGGGGAACTCTTCAATATGAGAATTGACGAAAGTGATGCAAAGAATTGACATGCTAATCCTGGTTTGAGAGTTGGGTGTTGGTGGGTTTGCATAGGGTTGAGCATGAGAATCATTCCTGATGAGCTTTGACTTCACATTTGTCCTTAGGAAGTCTAGAAAGCTTCCCTGGAAATATTTCCAGTGAAAGGCACTGGAGGTGACTGACTGCCCTAGCTTGTTTTAAAAGGTGGTGAATCCTCATGGGGATATGTTACAAAAGGGGCCTGGCCAAGGGAAGAGAGCACATACCCTTCCCTGCATGCTCAAAACTGAGCCTTGAATGTTACAGTTATGAACAACTTCCCCATCACGCAGGTAATTTCTATGACTAAGTAAAAGCACTTCTAAAAATAAAAATTTGTCTAAAAGGAAGAAAACAAGGTAAAGTATTCTCAAATGCCTCCTTGAGGTCTGCTTTCTGTGTTACAGCACTGGCTTGCCTTTGACATAGGGCTAAGCAAATAGAAAGCTTTATTCTGTACTGCTGATTTGTTTCAGAGCTGGGCATTTTTTAAGTGAAGAATGACTCAGAACTGTAGTAGACTGACTATTCTGTAACTAATATAATAGTTGTAAAAGTTCCTTGTCAGAACCAGAATCTGTAAGGTTAATTAATTGTAATTAATTGCTGCTCAGCATTGCTTAGCATACCAAATTTGCCTTGCTATACTAATTTGTGACCCATTTACTATCATTTCATCCGGCAACAAAGAAAGTAAGAGTGGTCACACACTCAACTGTCTTTATGACCTCAGAAGTGAATCAGCACAAAATCCACAGGTATTCCTGCTGGGGTTGCTTTTGGGACTGTCTGGAGAGGTTGCAATGCTATTCATATTCTTTGGCTAATGAAACAGGAGTGTTGCTATGAAATGGAAAGTTATCCTATTGGCTACACGAGCTTCCTGTTTGTATTCACAGGAGAGCTGTTCAGACACAATTGGCCACAGGCAGATAAGCCACAGACACACAAAAGCTGTAGGACAGACACTGCAACCTAATTAATACCTTGATTAACACCATTATAACAATGAGAAAGGTTTATCATGGAACTGACCATTTATCTTTAGGTCCAAATCTGCTATATTGAAGGCTACTTACTTGAAGCCAAACTTTTTTCTTCTGGTCCTCACATGAGCTTGTGTTAGGCTGATGTGTGCATAACTGACAATTGTAGAAAATATCATATACTCCCAAAACAGCACTACTGCACCAAGGGAAATTAGGATGAAAGAGTATAATTATTGTTGGAAAGGACCAGCATCAATCACCTAGTCCCAACACCTGACCACTTCAGGCTGACCTAAACAAGGTCCAGCATGCAGAAAACAAACCTCCCCTCCTTGTCTCACCTGCACACCAGAGAGTTCCCACCCTCTGCAGATCTGGCCCAGGGTACCTCGGGCTTGTGGGAGCTGCTGGTGTGGCCTCTTCTCATAACTGGGCTTCCCCAAGCTGGCTCATCTCATGAGCATCATTAGAGAGAAGGCAGCTTCTCTAAGAGAAATGGGTTTAATCCCTCTTTCCCAACCTCTTCTCCACCTTTAGTTGTGAGAACTTAAACAATTAGATCTATTCAGCTTTCAATTCTCAGTTCATCCACGTTTCTGAATGTGTGGATAGTTTCTCTGAGGAAAGCTTGAGAAAGCTATAGAACAACTTAAATAATCTTATTTACTGTAGAGCTCCCAAAGGTTGTGAAATTTAAACTGATTTCCTGTTTGGAAAGGAAATGAAAATGGAGAGGAAAGAGTTTGGTAGAATCGGAAGGTTTTTAATTAGTTTGTGGTGGAGGCAATGGAATTAAGTGCTGTAATATCCCAGTGCCTCTATGCACGTTGTTCTCTCCAGGGTCAGCTCTGTGAATCTGCTGAGTGACAGAAGGAAAAGGCAACCCTATTGCTTCTCTCTCTCCCACATTTGTCTCAAATCAGCACACCACTGTTGGATTCCACTTTCACCTCTCCCTCTTGTTGGTGTTACATGATCTCTATCCCAACACAGAAGGGAAATGACACTTGAGTTGTGTTTGTATCTCACTTCTGGACTCCTTGAGCAGCACTGTGGCTGCCAGGCCAGGCTGCTCTGGTTTGTTAACTCAGCCATGACCTACTGTATCTTTTGTATAAGAGAAACCACCTGGACCACAGCATCTTTTCTGTATTCTGTCTTGACAACCAGCTGGACGTGGCTCCTGCAGCACTGGCTGCAGGGCTGGACACAGCAGCTTCCTTTTCCTCAAATGAAAGATGGAACATCAAGATTTTAGCACTTGCTCTCCATATACTGCTCTTGCACAGAGAATGGGCTAAAGAACATTAATTTGAACATTAAACTTTCCATCACCTTAATGCCAGGCATTGGAAAAAAAAAAAAAAAATTGACCTAGTTCTTGAATAAGAGAATCAAATAGTGTCATGTAGGTTAATATGTGAAAAAAAATTTCAATTAAATATTGTGTAGCCACGCATTCTCCTTCCTCATAATCTTATACTTGTATTGTGCTGTGTGCATGCTGCTAATTCAAAAGGCCGATATGGTCACAGCCTGCCCAGCTTCTAGGATTTGCCATTCAAACACACTTGAGGTGGAATGAAAAATGCAATAAAATAATTCTTTTGGACAAGTTTAGAGAGAGGTATTCCCAAAAGACAGAATTCTGGCTTCCAGCCACATAAAGCTTACTTTGTCAATAAAACAGTGAAGGAAGGCATGAATGAATTTTATTTCATTGGACAAGTGACTTGGAATACAGATAAGGCAGGGTGAGCATATAAACCTTTAAATAAATGTTTTAGCACTATCTGGAAGGGAGGAATGCAATTGATTCCAATCTTTTCTGACAGAAAATCAGTTCCTCTAAAGCTCTTGGGGCAACAAACACTAACTAAAAGTGTCTGTTACTAATAAAATCTTTAAGTAAAACAAAACAAGATGTTGTCCAATGCAATTAATAAGCTACAATTAATGCAAATTATTGCTCTGTAGCTTAATTGAAATATTAAACTGAGATATTAAGTCTTTGTTTTACTATGATTTTAAGAGCCATGTAACTTTGAAGAGGATCTTTAAAGAGCTCAAGGAAAACCCAGCAGAGCAATAGTTGACAAAGCCCCTGACAAAACACAGTGTAAACAGCAGCAGTAGGAATTCAAAACACTCTGTGCTGGGGTTTCTCTCTAATGAGCACTGCCATGGTACCTGGAACTGCTACAAACTGCTGTTAATAGAAAACACTGATCTGTGATTATTCCCAACAACACTCTTTGTTCTGTTTTGTGGGAGTTACTTCAGACAAAGTTGTTTTGAGGAAAATGTTGACCTTTTCCTTCCTCTTTGCCTGGTTAACATGAGCCTTGTGATATTCTCTGCAGCAATACTACAAGCTGGAGCAGTAAAAACTGCTGTTATAATTCTGGTTTTGCTTTGCAAACACATGCTATGTGTTGGAATGAAGGGGGGCATTTAGTGTTTTAGGATAGCCATGTTTGGAATTTCTACAAGAGAAATTCACTCTAAGTGGCAATTTCTTTATACTGTAAATCTAACTCAAACCAATACATGGAATTTGAGTTATATTTGCAAAACCACAGGTTGTTAAAATTTACAAATCAAACAACATTATTATCTTGGAGGCCTGAGGATGAATAGTATGGCTGGATTGTACTCATTCACAACATGAATTTCAAGTAAAATGGTAGCTCATTCCCAGTTCCAATCCCATATGAGTTCAAAAGAGTCACTATATTTTTAGTATTAAATATTCTTTTCCTAATGTCTTCCATAATGGAAACAAAAATTGCAGAACAGAAAAAAGAGACTGGTGTTTCTTCAAAGTGCATTCAGTATTTGCATTAATGCTTTTAGCCTAAAATATGTAGTACCAGTAGTATTACTACAGTAGCAATCTGTTTGATAGAAAACACTCTTTGCATTGAATTTGCTTTCAGGTCACTACTGATTGAAATAGATGCCTTCAGATAAATTAGCTAATGTGGTTAAAAAGAAAGAAAAAAGTCACACAACTCCAACTACATGTGCTTGCAACAGTTATTACCTAATGAAGAGCACTCAGAGTCTGTTTCTGTGCCTTCCCAGCCCATAAATCACAGAATTTCAGGATTCTAAATTCTGTTTTCCCATCTTAATTGTTTTTTTTGTTTGTTTTTATAAATAACGATTCAACGTTCAGACTTTGGTGCAACCAGGCTTTGGCACCATACACATGAAAAACACATGTGGTGAGCTCAATCTTTAGAAACAGGAAATTGTATCTCTATTTTCATATTTCTGCAGTGAGACAGGAAGTAGAATCTATGATCTCGTTACAGAACCAAACCTCCAGTACTTGGGGTAGCTTTTCTTAAGGAGCTGGCTTTCAGTTTTGCCAAAGAAAGCATTCAGCAATTGCATGGGGGGTAAAAAATTCAAGTGTTGAAACAAGGGCCAACATTTTCTTGCATCTGATGGATGTATCTGTATGGTAATCTACACTTCTGCACTGCTGAACCCAAAATATTTGCATAAAATCATCAGGACTCAAGACTTATCTCAGAACATCTTTGAACTCTCAACACCAGCAAAGGGTGCGGCATAGGAACACAGCCCTTCTGCACTCCCTTCTCTGAACTGCTTATTTCTGGCAACAGGTTCCACATATATATATATATATGTGTGTATGTATATACACACACACACACATATGTTTCTTTTTTTGTTTCTTTTTTTTTTTTTCCCAAAGAAATTTCTGGGTTTGAATGACACTAAAAACTACAAGTTTACATTTTGCAGTGAGACCATCTGATAGTAATATCTGTAAAAGAAACACTCTTGTACTTAGGAAACGTTTTTAATCAATACTTTTAACATTCCATCTACATGAGCAGAATTTTCTGCCTTGTGACAAAGTGCTTCAAATTTTAGGTCCTGAAAATGTTTTTAGATAATTTCTTTCATATTTTCTGGCTTTATGGAAACCTTTCATAAGTTTTTTTTTATTTCAAAAAGAGGTACCAAACTTCTTTAACTAATTTTCATCCATCTCTACTGACTGCAGATCCATCAATAGGCAGGGGGGGTCTTTTGTTTTATACAAAGCTGTTCAACAAAGGAGTGATTCTACAGGCAGTGCTGACACCATACATCTTTAAAATCTCTTACCTTCTAGGAATTGCTTAAATAATGAGAGATTACTGATTGACATACCATGGAAAGCTTTCAATAGAATAATTTGACAAGTGTTTCCATCTTCACCTGAAGAATACTTTTGATAAAAATACTTTTTTAAATAAAGTTTTCCTTAGTGCTGAAGAGTAGGTTAGTTGTGCTTTGGTAAAGAGCTGGCTGAGACAAATGACTGGGTGAAGGAGTAATCTCAAAGATGACTTTGGTAAACAATTAAATAAAAAAGGTATTGATTATTATAAGCCCAGAAAAAATATATGACTTTCTCCATATGTCAGAATATACTACTTTTCTGAAGAGTTATAAAAACTCTTTTAAAGTGCTTTTAAGCATTTAAGTGCTCTTCTAAAGAACTCCCTTAGTAGAAAAACATGCAGCCTGGAACTCCAGGTTAGGGCATCTGTTTGGCAATTGAAAGCAGCTCCTGTGAGCTCTGAGGCTGTGGGTACTGCCAGCGTGGGGTGTGCGTGGGGCGTTCACAGTGTGAGACAGGGAACACACTCAGGTAACATCCAGCACCATTAGACAGTGACCAACTACCCAGCCCGGTAGCAAAGAACTCTCCTGGGTGCAAGAGCCAGGGCAGTGTTGGATGTAGCTACAGAGTGCGGCTAGAGTTCGTGACAAACTCTCCTTACAACAGGTTTATGTTTTCCTCCAGGACCAGCTGGGGCTCCCTCCAGAAAGCAGTGTGGAAGAAAACTCATGCTTGCAGTATGGAAAGCTGTCCTACAGCAAACCAGGGAGATGAGCAGGATTTTGCCTCCTGCTGTTCCACTGGAGGCATCTTCCTGAACTTGATGTAGCAACTCTTTCATTTCACATCCTTGAGAAGCTGCTTCTAATTCTCTGTCATCTTCCTGTTCTGCTGAGCTCCTTTACCAGCAAGGAAGCTTGTGATGATGATTTTTTCCAAACATAGCTATTTGAAATATTAAATGAATGCAAATCAAGTATTTGTGCATACACAGAGAGAGGGGTTTGGTTTTGATCAACTGAGGCTTTTTTCCAAATGTTAAGTCTCCTGACTTCATCAAATAATTAAAGTTTGTGGTGAGGGAGTTTTATTGTTTGAGGGCTTTTTACTGGCTGTACCAAACAAGGAAAAGCACCATTAAGATTTCAACATATCCAGTTGTGCATGCTTTCCTAACAGCTAAGCCAAACTGTTACATTTCTTGTCAGCAGGCAGTGATTTACGTGGATGACCCTGCCTCACTGCTCCTGTAAGTCTTTAAACAGCTCCACTTTCAGCTGCAACAGATTCCAGAAGTAAGTAATCAATCTTGAACATGTTGTTTCACAAAAATAACTAGGTGACTTCAGAGCTGTGTTGTCCCTAGAGTGAAAATACCAGGCTACTGCTGCAGTAAGCTGCTTGTCATTCCCGACTGCCTTGGTGGAGCCAGTGGGACGCACAACTGCAGTCTGCAAGGGAATCACTTTGTGTCCCCTGGAGCTGGGGAATGGCACTAAATCAGCAGGCTCACTGGTGCTAGGAGGAAGGATTCTCAGAACACAATCTGTTCCCAGGCAGGCCTTTGGGGATGATTTTAGTGTGTAATCCACACTGACACCCCTCATGTGTGTAACACACCAGGCTGGGCCAGCTCACAGCACGCACCACCACCCACTGCTCACCCTCCCTGCCAAACACAGCAAGCTAGGATGAACCCCCTTGTCTGGAAGAGGACAGTGGCACTGAATTCACCTTCAATTTACTCCAACACAGGGAGTGAAGTCAAATCCATGAGCAGTTTCACCACGTACAGAAGAATACATTTTATTTCTGTAACACAGCCTTGAGCAGACAGATGGTGTTATACAAACTGTTCTGTTCTCAGCACCGTGTAAAGCATTTGCACCTTGGAGGCACAGTTCATACCTTCCTTCTACGCTCACAGAGCAGCCAGGGCTGACACAGACACTCAGTCTGACCTTGTTGGCCTCTTCTTGCGTGCTGCCTCTTGCTAGGGATAAGGCCAAGGCTCTCCCACTCTTGCAAACACAGGTGAACCCATTTCCTATTATTTTGCACACTCCAGAGAAGAAAAGGCAAATTAATACAATAGGAAGGAAAGGAAAAGAAAGTTTGCTTAATGATCTTAAGCAAGCCAGTGGTTGTGCAGTCCACTCTCTTCTCTGCAGCACTGCCAGCAGTGGTACTTCCTCTGACGTGGTTCATCTTGAAGGATACAGCAGGACATGTCATCCTAGAGAAATACTGTGCAAATGGACATGAGTCAGAATTTTCAGCATTTGAAATGAGCAAGGCAAGGTAATTTCTCTTCCTGACTCTGGCACTGACTCACTCTCTGACTCCTCAGGTCACTTTAATGTGCTCCTAAAATGTGAATCCAGAAGTTCCTGCCCATCCCCTCCCACAGCAGTATTAGCTATTTGTAGGGAGCAGTTACTGTAGCCACATTCACAATGAAAAATGTTGTTAATTGTATGAAAAACAACGTATGAAACACATAGCACTGCATTATGGGTCAAATACAGCTTTAATTGAAATATTTTGTTGTAATTCACCTTGCTTAGCTTTTCTTTCACATGTTATAAGTAATTGAAACAATCCAGCAGATTCATAGCAACAAACACAACATAATTCTAAATCCTGGCAATATTTGCCTTTGTGGAGGGTGTGTGTGAGGAAGGGAACTTATAAATCATATACTATGTTAACACATTTGGGGCACTTGATACTAAATCAGTGAGGTCTCATTTACTTCTAGTCTTAATTCCAGCATCCCCCCAAGGACCAAATAAATGTAAAACCTGGCTTAGCTGCAGTAACTTGATCTACCGTTGCAAAGTCTTACAGCAGAGTGTGAGTGTTATTCCAATACTGAAGCAGAAAAGTAATTATACACCTTTAGAATGAAAACTTTTTGTCTTTTGGAAGCATTTCATTTTACTTGGTATTTGTTCTCACATGAGTCGTTCTTACTACCGAAGAGTTTAAATTGATATTAAATATAACTGTGTTTAGGAAAGTGACATCAAGGCATTAAGAAGAGGCATTGCTGACTAAGAAAAATTCATCTAAAGAAAGTAGGCTACAGATAAATCTGTCATGGTTTCCACACCTGGGGATTTTCTTGTATTTTTTCTGGTCAGCTGAACTGACTATTTGAACAGGTTCCCTGTTTTAACCCCTCATCACATCAACGACATTAGCTAACAAATAGAAGATCTTGTTTTTAAAGCCACACTCACTGGCTGACACTAGGATATTTTATTTTATAACAGGAACAATTTTACAGTAAACATTAGGACATTAGCATACAGCTACTTAATTCACAGGAGAAACCTGTAAGGATGAATAGCATTTGACAGGGTTTGGGGACATTACTTTGCATCTGCAACACTGCTCTGACAAAGGACAGGATACTGTGTGATTAAAATTAAAGCTTCAAAACACAGAATCCACATGTGTTACCACAGGAACAAAATGCTAGCAAGTTGAGGGTGTTTTGTCAGAAGTCATAATTTTTGTTTACTGTATCTGTTAAATTATTTAGGAAACCTCTGCATAATTTATTTCTTTCAACAGCATACTTCCATGCACAGATAATGTTAAATGGGAGTGTGTGGATTTGGGGATTTTGTATGCCTGGTATTTAAGGGAAAAGATTTCAGTATTTTTGAATAGGTAACTCTGTAGAAATCAACACTGAGCAGCAGCAAGTAGTCTGAGCAGACAGCATTGCTTGTTTTCCAAAAGAGCTTTTTCATAACTTGAATGTGGTTATTGTAGCTACTTACATTTTAAAATCAGATCTGGTAGCTCTCAAGACTTCGGAGTCCTTTGTGATTGACAGCAAAGAGCATAAAAAATCTCCCTAAATGTGTTCTTGGTTATTTTTGTATATAGGTAGAATTAATGTTTGGACATCAGACACAGACATCAGTCCCAGAGGCACACTGCTTACCAGGCCTGCCTTGTGCTGAACTCACATAGAGTTTTCCTCCTTTCCTGATTACAACACAGAAAGCCACCCAATTATTTTAAGGTATCACATATTCCATGTTACCTCCAGTTAAAGATGGTAATATGAGGAAAAATGTTTTTCTCCAGAGTGGGGTCAGGCACTGAACAGCATTCCTCAGGGAATGAATGGCTAGAGCTGTGTCAGGGGAGGTTTAGGCTGGATATCAGGAAAAGGGTGCTGGGCACTGCCCAGGCTCCCCAGGGAATGGGCACATCCCTGAGGCTGCCAGAGCTGCAGGAGTGTTTGGGCACCACTCCAGGGACAGGGTGGGGTTGTTGGGATGTTTGTGCAGGGCCAGGGACTGGACTCAATAACTCTTGTGGGTCCTGTTGTGGTCTGCCCTGCAGATAGGGGTGGAAATCTTAACTTTAAACCGTGGGTCAGCTCTCAATCAGGGTGAGCTGGGACCTACCCCCAGTTACCTCATTTGGTTTATGGAAATCATTTCCAGAAAGTTCTCAGTTCTCGTTGTTGTTATTGGTTGTATTTTGCTGCAATATTTTCCATATTCCTAATCGCCTTCCCCCATTGGATTATCCCTACTTTCTCCACCCTAAACCCCTCTCCCGTGTTCATGCTTAAGAATGTTGTTACCCTGAACCTTCCCGCTCTTTTTCGGTCCGTTCCCTTGTACGCTGCACAGCTTATAGTTTGTTATTTTCCCGTTATTAAAAAGTTCTGTTTCTGGACGACCGAATCAGAGTGTCTCTCTCACAAAGATGCCATGGGTGGGTGACCTGAGACGAAGCGCCGGTTATCTCATCCGGGCTAGAATCTGACGCTTCAGAGTCCCTTCTAGCTCAGGATGCTCTATGATTCTGTTATTCCATGTTCTTCATCATCAAGGAGCTGACTGCTTTATCCCATAGCCAACAATTAGCACTGGTGATAACTCACCACCAGTTCACCTAGACTGAACTGAAGCTTTCACTAAACTGCATGATGCAGGCAACTAGCCAATGCCTGAGTGCTTCCTTTTTTAACTGAGCAGATTTGTTTTCAGATTTCTTCAAAGTCCAATCCTTATTGTCCTCTCCACAGAGTCAACTGTACCCATGGTAAAAGACACTGTTCTCCTTCATATTTCCTGTGTTGTGACCTCCCTGACCCCATTGCCTGCCTCTGACCCAGTGATCAGAGCTTAAAACTGAATACTACTTATTGGAGTAAAATGCTGCCCTTTTCCCTCCCCTTTGGGCACCACCATATTCCCTGAGAGAGTTCTGAGAGCTAATTCAGCTGAGACTGAGTATACCAAAAGCTTTTTGCTTCAGCCATGCAGAGGAGCTCCAGAGCCCCAGAGCAGGCAGGAAGGGAAGGGCAGGGCAGGACAACAGCAGCATGGATTTTTGTCATTTTAACTCCTGCATTTAAATTAAATCCCAGCATCAAAAGGCACAAACTGGTACAACTTAAAAGAGGATGACATTTCATGTGTGCAATTCTGGGAATGACTTCACCATGCCCCCTCTTCTTTTCTGCGTGAAGGGGCCTCTCAGATCTCTGTCCCTTCTTTGTCAGGCTTGGGAATTCATTATTCATTGAGAAGCCTGTCGGTGCCAATCAGGAACATCAGTAAGCTCTACCCAATTCAAGTGCAGGGCACCCCTCTCATCTTACTGTCCATGTGCAGCCAAAGCAATGCCTGTGATGGTGGGCTGGAGCCTGGCCATTCCCTCTCCATCCTTTTGTCAGTGTAGTGCCATCTTTGTATCTGGTAATCTGGGCTCTCCACACCCTCCAGCCATGCCAAATAAACTCACTGACAGATATCTCAGGAAATATCTCCCCAGTTCCAATTCCTTTGATGTAGTATCTCACAGGAGATCCTCTGGGCTGCTTGGATCAATCAAGACAGCAATATTATTTTTTGCTGTGGTTGGATTTGAAACTTTCCACAAAACTTTGTCCAAAGAAGTCAAGTGAAGAAATGTAGCTAAAATGTGAGAGAGTAGCTGGGAGAGGGTGAAGATCACAGTTTAGAACTAATTTTGTGTATAAATCCCAATTTAATCTCAGTTCTGATTTGGATCTGGACAGAGCAGTTCAGCTGATACACCTGTATTTGAGCAGCAAGTACCAGAAAATGTGGGATCCAACACAAGTTCTTGCTGACACATCACTGACTGCACACACTGGGAAACAAGATCCACAGCGGATGGTAGATGTAATGAGAATTAAGTGTGGGCAACTATAACAAAAGATAATGAAGTTCCAAACACTGGCCACAGCCATTCAAGACAAAATGCTCAAACCATGAAGAAATATACAGTTAAACACATGCAGTTTAAAAGTTATACTTTTATATACAAATTACTTCATATGTCCCATTTTCATTAGATGCTCATCTTTCCTCTTTACCTGTAAAACTTGGACAAATGGCTGTAGAAAAAAAAACAGGTTCTCTTTAAAAAGAGCACCTCTGAGAGCTGAATTTACAACTGTCTTTTCTCAGGTTGCCACTAAAACTTTTTATCCTCCTAAACCTAGTCTTACCCTCTTCAGTGAAGAGAACTAATGGAAGTAAAGATAACATAACAAAGATAACCCTCCTCTGGCTCAGCTGTTGCTCCACACAGCCACTGAAAATGCATGAAGTTCCAGTGGCACAGCACCCCTCTCCCCTCCCAGGTATGCTCTGCCCTCTCATTTGAGAAGTTAATTCAGTGAGGTTAAATGACACTGTTTTTCTGACTAGATTTTCTCACCCCCAGCTGGAGCTTTGTCAGGGGTCCCAGGTAGGGCAAGGAACACTCTCCCTGCCTTGTTTTCATACATGCCACAAAAGGGATTGCATTACCCTCCCCCCCAACCCCAATTACCAGGCTGTGAAAAGAACTCCAATTAAGTGGTTAGCCATAATAGCATGGCAGCTCTTCAGGAAACTGCCTATCTAAATAGAGATGTACGGAAGGCACTTTTCTCTCTAATAGTGATGCATTTTCAATTTATGCAATACAAAGTGCATTGGTCTGCAGTGTCCCTGGCTACTGATGATTAATAGCCCGTACACTGCAAGGGGCTACAAAGAAAAGTGCCAAGGGAAGCAGATGCAGTGGGTTTATATTATCATGACTGCAACAAACTCATTCAATGGTGTCAGCTCTGACTGCAGGATTCTGATTATGAAATATGATGCGTGTTGAATTTAATGGCTTTCTCTGCCCTTCTGGTGAGTTCACTGCTTTCCAATGTCATTTTGTGTTCTCATCTGAGTGGTAATAAAAGGAATATCATTGACTGTGCTAGCTCTGTAACCACTGTGTGTTTTACAATAAATTGTGTTTCAGGACCCTTCTACCCAGGAGAGTGTGTAGGGCCAGAAAGTAATATTCCCCAGTTCTCCAATATGAAGGGTTTCTCTGAGAGAACAGGAAATTATGCAGGACTGCTCTTCTCTTGAGGCATTCCTTAGATGAACAGGACATCTCTTTTTCAAGTGGTTGTGTAGCAAAAAGGTCAGTTTGGATTACAGATAACACCCCCCCAAAAAAAAATCCAAATAAACAGCTACTGCTATGAAGAAGAAATTATGATACCTTTATAACAAGAGGATAAAAGTTGTTCAAAATAAAACATAAATAAGGAATCTGGGCATACATCACACATGGAGAAATGTAAAGTCAGGGGAGACATCTAAAGAGGGGCTTTTTTAACCAGCAACTCGTTATTCCAGCCTGTCAGCAAGCTGTGGCCTGCACTGAATTATTATTTTACCTGCTGGAGAGCTGCAGGTGTAGCTATGAAGCCCCTAATGACTGCAAAAGGGTTCTCAAAAAAAAATAAGCCTCACAAAAATGCATTTTACCACTATCAGTGTTGAAGAGTGCACCACTAGACTCCTTCACACTGCTAACTCCCACTACCCCAGCAACAACAATGCGGATCTGTGAGGGGAGAAAAGACAGAAACTTAACACTGAGATATTTGGCATTACCTAGAAGAATTCGAGAGTTTCCATCCTCTCTGCCGACATGCATCTCCTGCCTGCAACACCAGGGGTTCAGTCACTCCCACGTCTGCATTGGTCAGGGGAAAGCAATGTAATAGACAGTAACAGAGAAATCTCCTACAAGATTCTGGGATAAATCCCCTGTCCTATCTTTCCACTTGGAATCTGCTGCAGCCAGCATGGAACACTGCAGCAGCAGGTGATTGAGTGAGCTGGAATGCAAATCCCATCATGTAGACAGGATGAGACACAAGCACTACCAGATTGTTCCTCTTTCTCCCAGGAAAAGGCACAAATTGAAGTTTACTTACTTCTGCACTTCATTTTCACGACTGGCCAAATCTAGACAGCAGCAGTGAAACAGCAAGAGCTGCTTCTCACAGTGAACAAAGCCATATCCACTGAGGCACGAAGTGCCTGAAACACAAAGGGTATTTTTCTCTTTGTAAATTCACATTCCAGAGTTCACCTGTGCAGTTTTCTTAACTACAGCCCCCTCTGATGGAGTATTGCTGTTTCTAGAAATGTAAGGAATATTCTTCAAAGCAGGAGGACAGAAAGTCATACCTGCACATTTTGGTTCTGAATCCAGGACTGGGGCTTTATTTTTAAAGTGATAGAACCAAACTGCAGACATTGCTCCTAAGAATTTACAGTTAAGGTGGAATCTTTCCTTTCCAGAAGTAAATCTGTACATGTGTCTGTATTTTGGAAGAGAAAGACCACAAACAAACCAGGACACAGTGCCACTGACACCATGGAGAGGTGCATAAAATTGCATTCAGCCACTGTAGCCCAGCTGAATTCTCCCTTTAACTTGGTATGTTTGTATTCAGTAATTCAATTGTATTGCACATCACTTCACCTACTAGGTTTCAAAAAGAACCTAGGAATGAAACTTCCACTTTTAGGACAATCCAGAATGTTTTTAACCTCCTTTTTGTCTCTAGTTGAAATGTCACTAGTGTACTCAATCATATTTTATATATGAACACTTAAAAACCTTTGCCTAAAGGACAAATGAGACTTGTCTTTTGTCCTTTCAGACTAAACTTCATATATTTTCACATAAAAAAGTATTGGAACAAGATTTAAAACTGTTATACATTTTATTGAACTCTACCTCCAGAGGGAGAAGAAAAGCAAGTTAACATTTAACATGGTGGTTTTGTCTTTCTCCCTTTCCTCCGCTGTTTGCTGAAAAACTTGCAACAGTTGAAAGGTAAAAATGTCAGGCAGAAATCTGTGATCTGCCTCAAAATTAAGTCATGTATTGCTGCAATACAACAGAGGCTTTGTCCTCTCTGGGATTCTCAGTCTCAGTAAAGAATAATCGAGCAGGGTAAGAATATTCCCAGATGAAGAGAACTGAGAGAACAAGGGCCCTGAGAGCATTTACCATCAGCTTGACAAGCCCATGGTGGTGCTGCCTTCAACAATCATGACCTTGTCCTTTGATTTACTCTGGAACTCCAGGACAATCCAGTGCCTTTCTCAGGTAGGGTGCAGTGCAGGAACACTGCATCCAGCCCTGCACCACTGGCTGCAAATGCTCAAATGGAAGGATCACTGCTGCAAATGGAAGAACTCAGCTGCTGGCTGCTGCAGCAACTGAGGCACCAAGCAAAGCTCCCCCAGGATGCAAGCCATGCTCCCTCCTGTGTGTTCAGGGCTGTTACCTGCTGTCTGCAAGCAGAGACATGGCAGGGTCTGTCTTGGACCAGGCACAAAGACAGCTGGCACTGGAACAGCAGCCCTGGGAGAAACTACATCCTGGAGTCTCCTCTGCACCACAGCTCTCCAGGAAGTGTTTAAATTTAGATGTCCTCAAGAACCATGAGACTGATTCAGTACTGAGAGGGCCAGAGCATGCCAAATGCAATCCAAGATGTTTTTCCTAGGCCAGAAGAGTCTCTGCACAGTGAAAATGAGCTCAGAAGGCCAAGACAGAGAGTTTCAAGCAGATGAAGAAAGGTTTAGTGTGACTGAGATAAAAGTTCTTTAGTAGCTGGGATGCTGTACAGACAGGGAGGAAGGAAGGAAAATGAGCCGTGGTGTACCCTGTGGTGCCCAGTATCAGGCACATACCTTATTCTCAATGTATTTCTTATATTTGTAGCTGCAAATCTGGTGCTCAAATTCAACAAAGCCTTTAAGCACCTGCCTTTTTGTAATGATTTCAGTGGGGCCTTAGAGCAGCATGTTTGAATTAGAGCAGTCCAACACAATTACATCCAACTTTCAGACCACTCACCTCAACATCACCACAGGGCACGCTTCCATGCTTATACCATTCCCTAAAATCCTGTCTGTGGAAGCCCTGGTGTTCCTGCACAGTTCATTCCTCAATCTGGAAGCCTTTTCCTTTTCAGGTTTGCTACCAAGATCAGCATTTTGTGAGCTCCTGTACTCCCCTATCAGAAGCACGTAGGGGGGCTGGATTTCACCTGGAATGCCTGGTTGCCAGCAAGTGCTCATTAGTAACACCCAAAGCCTCCACAGCCTTGCTGTTTGATTTATGAAAGATGATGATGGTGAAATGCCAGACCACCAGGGAGGGTTTGCTAGTTTGGGCTGGGCAGAGTTTTGTACCAGTTATGCCTGTACAGGAGCACATGCCAAGAATTGCTATTTTGTTATTTTTCCTTAAAGGCTGTACTGAAATAACCTGGTAGGGAATATAGGGAGATCTTTTCATGCAATTCTTTAAAACAAATAAATAACAAAACCACCAAAATTTTTTTTTTTTTTTTGTTAACATTAGATTTTCTCCTTAAATTTTTTTGTGATGCTGTTTAGGAAAAAATAGTTATGAAACCTGACCACTTTAAGAGCAGTTCTAGAATTTGCTCTTTACTTATAGCATTCTGACATATTTATATCTATCATTCGACTTTATAAAGCCACCCAGAGAGCAAAGTGTCAGTTTAATTGGGGGGGAAAGGAGCCCCGTGTTCAAGGAAGGCCCCAAGATCTTTCCCCTGTGTCCTTGGGGAGCAGGGAACAGAGCAGGTATTTTCTTCTTATTTCAGACCCCCCAACCATAGCTATTTTAAACCAGACAAGCACCTCCTTGCTCTAAACCCGAGCTAGCAGGGTAGCCTCTCAGCCACAGGAGAATGGATGTACAGGGCAGGGAAGATTAATATTCTTGGAGGTTTTCCTTAGTCTGCAGGAAGCCAGCACAAAGGCACTAATAACCTCTTCAAGCAGAGAACATTTCTCCTGGGGATAATAGCTCAAGGATAGAAAGAGAGAGCTTTTATACTATAAAAGAACATTATCTTTCTTGTATGAAAACTAACTGGTTTAGGCTCTTTAAGTGCACAACTAAGCTACCTTAGTTTTACCTTTGCATTTGCACCTGCATAAGGACAACTTTGAAATGTCAACAAAATATTTTTTAAGGAGTCTCTCTTATGCCTCCTCATTTGCACTTGTTTCATAACATAGGAATAGGAATTAAAGGCCTTCACTACGGTTCAGGCAGCTTGCCAATACCTATTTTATAGCAATAAAATACGTACAAATTAAGGAATCTCATGTGGAAAATTCATTCAACAGCCTCAAAAGCCAAGTGAATGCTAATTACTTCAAACACAATGTGGTGGCAATCAGGCAAGATTGGATCATGCTTTTAAATGTATGTCTAAATTTTTAAGAACCAAGATAATTATGAATTATGAAAATAACTCAGACAATGCAACAGCAAATACAGTGTTTGTGGAGTAAGAGAGATCTTTAAGGAACAGAGAAGTCTTAATTCCAACACCTGCATAGGAATAATCAAGGCCAAACATGGGGCTGATATTTTATTTCCTTACTCCCAAACATAATTTTTTACTTTTGGGTGGTTCATGGGTACCTTGAGGTACAGAGCAAGTGGAAGCACATACAATAAAATACAAGTAAAAGGATTTATACAATGATAGTTCTTTCTAGCTCCTGTTCACATACTTTTATACTGCAACATATCCTGTTGCAGTATGAAAGTAAATTTGCCTTCCTAGTTCTCTGTGTGTTTTCTTCAATCTGGAAAACAATCTCAAAGCTCATCCACTTATGCAACAGCAGCTGAATAAACACAGTGGGTTCATTTCCCACAGGTAAAGGTGAACAGAACTTCTGGGATAATTAACCACCAGAACAGCACACCTCAGGGTATGGTTGAAATCCCATCTGTGAAATCCTTAGGTCTATACATTTTGCTACAAACATGCCAAACCACAACCAGTTGAGAAGGGATAGAAAACCTCTTGTATAATGCTGAGTGTCAAACTGGTTGACAACAATAATTTTATAGGTGAGCATGAAATCAAATACAGTATTGGGGGAGAAGGATTGGAAGAGGAAAATTTCAAAGGACAGCTTGGCATCTGTCTCCCTTGGAAGACAAATTAGGCCTGAGACTTTGAAAAATCTCTCAACAGACATCCAGCACATTGGAGCCAACTGTGTATTCATTACATACTCAAGGATTCAAGCTCTGCTTTGCTGTGGATTATATCGGAATATTTACAGGTTTCCCTTACTTGGACTTACTTTGCTCAAAGACATGCTCAAGGACTGAAGAGAAAGTCTGCCATAGTAGAAGCCTATGACATTAAGAATGGCACTGAAGTCAGTAAAGGAAGAAAAAAGCTCATTTCATTCTAGAAGAGCTCGGGGACACTGGTGACATTTTCGACAGAGCAACTCAAATTTTGGAACTCATTGCCACAAGACGCTGTGGGTGTAAAATAAAAACTCAAAGAGGGATTGGACAAACATCACAGAAAATAAATCCCTAAAACCTTAACAGTGCTAACATAGCTTCTGGCTCAGGAGAGCTGTGCTCCTCTCCTGGCTGGGAGCTACAGAGACTTTTCTGGGAAGAGTTCTGGGGAGAGTTCCCTCAGTTCCCCTTTTCCTGCACTGTCATCCCTGCAGGTCACATCATTGCTATAGTAACTCCACTCAAGTCAGGGCACCTCAGGGAGGGATCCATCCTCCATTTCCATTTATAAGAACTCTAAGCCAGCACTTGATTAATTTATCCAACTGTTGTGCACTGCAACTCAATTCCAATGGATACAACCTATGATGCAGAGGTTGCACCAATCCAGCTCAGCCAGAAGAGCAGCTGAGTCTCTATAAACTACTTGTTAAGGAAAAAAACTCCTCTTAATTATCATTTTAAAATAGCAAAATATCTAGAGAGATTTTCCTCCCTATCTCCAAGTCAGATGAAGTAGGAAAAGGTCTTTAACTATAACCACCAGCATTCCATACATTCTGTTAGTTCCTGTTTTAATCAAAAATTGAACTCAACTCCATAAAAAGACTAAATAAGGTATGAGTCTGTATTTTCCTGACATGATCTGGTTTTCCCAAAAATCAGCAAGATTTTAAAAAACAACTTGGGATTGCCCAAAGCTATTGAAAAGATGCTTTCTTTAAAATTTGCAAAATAAACCAAATTTCAAGTCACTAGCTCAGCCATCAGCACTACAGTTCCAGAGTGCATTTCCCATGTGTCCCACACACAGCCAGGCTCAGTGGCCAGCAGAAGGCTGGAGAGTCACAACACACAGCTACAGTCCAATGGTTCAAGAGAATCAACTTCCCACAATCACTTCAGGATCTCTTTTTAAAACCACAGTATTTAAGACACATTTAAATCACAGATGTGACACAGCAGCCATTGCTATGGTTTGATTCTAGCTCTTCATGAGTTTCTAAAGGGTAATTTGTCCCACACATCCCCTGTTAGCCCTGGAGCACAGGTGGCAGAGGTGCAGTGGGTGAGGTCAGCATGGGCAAGTGGCCCAAGTGACCTCAGGTTGGCTCAATTGTGGCAGCAGCTTAGTGGCACTGCTGCCTCTGACTGATCAGCTCTGTCCCCTCTGGCTCTATGTGTTTGCTGTGCAGTGTCACATCCCCAGTGGGGTTTGCACTGTGGGTGCACTCACCTGCACTAGGAGAACACCTTTTCCTCACGCCTCTGCCCAGCACACCAACAGCCAAAGCTGCTGAGGAAACACAACCTGGAAAGGGTAGAACTGCCTGATGAAGCCAATCCTGGCTGGAACAAATATCCACCCTTCCTTCACAAATACCCATCCTTCACAGTGGCAGTAATTTGTCTTGCTACAAATCAAACAGGATAACCCAATTCCTCAGTGTAACTGGAGAGTGAATTGTTGTTTTCTGAGGAGTTATTGTAACTATTTCCCAGGAAACCTTTGTTAACATGAGCAACAACAGCATGGCAAGGTCTGGCATCAATTAGAAAACACTTCATTGACTCCCAAACCTCCCCATCTTCTGAGGCTGTAAACCAGCTGAGCCTGCCTTGGCTGTGTCACCAAAGACAGAGCCCCAGCCCCCTGCCCAGAGCCACCCAGGGTCACTGAGGGTGAGCCACACCACCCAGCTCCAGAGGGGAGGGAAAAGCTCCCAATGCCTTCCCTGCCCTCTCAGCAGCTCCCAAGGAACCTTTCCACAGCTGGCCAGCAGCTGCTGCTCCCTGTGCCTGTGCAGGTCCCTAACTCAACATGAGCCCTGTTTGAGCAGACTTCCTGCAGTGCTGCTGCCACACTCGGTGTCACATGTGGTGTCATACTCTCTGTCACACTCAGTGTCACACCTGCTGTCACAATCTCTGTCACACTCGCTGTCAGACTCTCTGTCATACTCTCTGTCACACCCACTGTCACACTCTGTCACACTCGCTGTCACATGTGGTGTCAGACCCAGTGTCACACTCTCTGTCACCGTCAGTGTCACACCTAGTGTCACACTCTGTCACACTTGATGTCACACCCGCTGTCACACTCGGTGTCACATTCAGTGTCACATGGTGTCACACAATGTCACATGTGGTGTCACACCCAGTGTCACACTCTGTCACACTCAGTGTCACTCTGTGCCACAGCCAGTGTTACACCCAGTAGTCGCACTCCACTGTCACACTCTCTGTCACACCCGCTGTCACACTCACTGTCACACCCGCTGTCTCTGTGCCAGCACAGCACCTGAGTGACTGTGAGCTCCACCTATCCTGGCAGGTGCAGCTGGATTGTCACCAGCCAGGCTAAGGGGTGACAGGGACTGACAGCAGAACAATCTCCCAGGGACAAACCTGCCCTCCTTAATGCTCCTTGCTTCCTCTGATCTTACAGGCATTTCAGCAGCTGCAGGACCTACATCACCAACTTGTGGGATTTATATTTTTTGTAAGCTTACTGACGTTTTTAATCTGGAATCTTTAATTTTTCAAGTACTCCTTCTCTAGGCTATGTCACACAATGGACATATTTTTTCTCTTTTTTTCCTTTAAGTTATGAGTGAAAAAAAGCCTTTTAATATTATTTGAATACTTGAGGGAGGAAATACTTGTTGATATTTTTAAATTATATTTCCCTCCCTTTACTGCTAATAAAAGATCAGTTAATGTCAGGTGTGGGAACTATTACATCCCCCCCTTCATTCCTGCCTTTATTCTTCGCTGGCTTTTCAGCCCCTGGCAAAATCACCTACTGTGAAACAGTAAAGAAATTAAAGTTCTGGTAGTTCATAAATTTCAAAACTAAACAAGAAAATATTTGAAAGCACAGTATCAAAAATAGAAATGTCACAGAAGGTGAGCAGTGAGGAAAAAGAGGATAAACTGATTGTAATTCATTTTCATAGAATATTTCACAGATTATTTTAAAAGCATGGAAGATTGTGCTGTATCAAAAATGAAAATGATTTAATGATGTTTAGCTGCTTCAAACTTGCAACAAACAAACTTCTTGTTTCTCACCTGCTATACTTTTTCTGTACCTTCATATCTAGGCTATCTTCTATCAGCATCCTCCTCCTCCTACTGAAAAAGTAAAAGAAGACATTTTCATCCTTGGAATCCTAATACTTTGTAACAAGGAATTGAAACCAACCTCGTTTTTGAAAAAGTTCTGCACCTCTCATATCCCTCCAGTTTTAAATAATAACTTGAATTCTTTTGCAGAACTGGTAACAGCAAATTCAATGTGACACCTCCATTGTTTCAGGATTTTCTGTCCACACACAGGCACTGCTGAACCTGTTTCTGACACTGCCAAATAAGTACTCTTTACTTACTGTAGAGTAACAAAAAACAAATATAACGTTCAAGACGTGATGTGAAAATGACCACAAATACTTCTTGTGAGATATTGGGAGTGGCAGATAATGCCTTGACTGTGGAGCAAAAAATCCAAGGAGTTTGCAAGGGTAATTCCTGTTTTCCTGCTAAAAGATAAAGACCCAATACTAGTTCTGATTTTCTAGGGGCCTCTGCATATGTGTGTGGTTTAATTTGAAGAGCCTGGATTTTCACAAAATAGATACCAAAATTGATTCTGCCTCCTTCAGGTTGATCATGGGGAAATGCTTACTGACAGAATCACCTGAGGGTAATAAATCTGCCAAGTGTTTTGTTAAACAGCTATTCAGTCTGAAATGCACCCTGGCATTCTGGAATAACAATGGGCTACTGTAACGTGTGGTGCATTAATTATAGAGTTGACAAGAAAATTACCCTTCAAGCCAATATTAGTAAAAACTTTACAAAGCTTTTTTCCCCCTCTACTGTTAAATACAGTATTCAGTGTAGCTCTCCCAGAGGTTCTGCCTACCTCCCCCTGCAGAGTTAACCAGCATGGCAATAAAGGTCCAGTGTGATCTGCACTAATATGTCACTGAGAACATTGATTGTTTCCCCAAATTTTATTGTAGCTGCTAAACGATAAATGATGAATATCAGCATTAAAAATGGCCTTGGCTTTCCTCAGTGTAAGTTTTTCTGATAAACAGAATAAAATGTTGCTTCAATGTGTGACTGGATTTACATCCTAAAACAAGAATCCTTCTGGATCCCTGGCAACCTGTCTGAGAAAAAAACCCCACCCTGGCTTTCAAACACTCAAATACTGGTGAGAGAGAAGGAACTCCAGTTTGGGAGGCAATGCAAAATTACTAATGCATTAGTATAAGGACACCATAGAAATGAAAATGCTTTTTTATGAGCAGAACATAATTTGTGCCTTCTCCAGGCAAGAACTCTTCTCGGATGCCTCTGGCAGTTCCTGAAACTGCTGCAGCTCAGGGGTAAATCTGGACACCCTCAGCAAAGCAGAGCAGTGGTGTTTCAGCTGAAAGCACCTCACCTGTGTGTGCCACAGGAACCTACAGGCAAGCAAAGCCTCTTTGAAACAGGAGAGTTCTTCCCAGGTGGCATCCTGAGTGCAGGATGTAGAAACAGGTCCCAAGGTCCTGTGGTGCTGTAAGTGCAATGGGAGCACTTTTCTCTGGTACAATTCCTTCCAGGGTGTACTTTTATTAAGAAATTTTGGGAGGTGAAAAATTCTGTATGTGAAAAAAAAACTTCATCACAGATGACTAATTCTTAATTTTATTACATTAACTTCCTAAATACGATTGCCAGTAATGCATTTTGCTTTTTTGAATTAGAATCTCTCTCAACACCCAGCCCAATTCTCCAGTGAGTGTTCAGCATTCATGCACTACTGCTGATATGGAAAAGCATTTCTAGTATTGCCAAGACAGAAGTGATTACTACCAAAGAAATGTTTCAAAACTGTACTAAAATGTACTCTGTGGAGTTGACATCGCCATGTTAGGACAAAAGAAAATATTACATGTGCCATAAGTTGAATTAAATCTCAAAGATAAGCATAAAAGCTGAACACTCAGTTTCCTACAATTTGAGGTAAAAGCAGGACTTATAATCAAACACATCTGGAAAATGACACCACTGAGATTTGTTACCCAGAGGAAGAGTCTGTAAGGACACATGTTTTTAACAGAATGCCACACTTCCTTTAAACTGGGTACAGAGAAATTCCTGGGGTTTACAGCATAATTTTAAAAAGTTAAATCTTTTATAGTCTCTTTTACTGTAGATTCCGTAAACCTACTATTACAATAAATGAGCAGCTATCATGGATTAAAAGACCACTCTCGTTTCAACTCTCATAAACCACACTTTAGTAAACCCCATTACCTTGTAATTTATTCTAATGTGGTATGTATTTCCTTTTAAACCCAATTTCTTTTCCTTAGGCATGTCTCAATGCCTTTCGCATTAACTCTTGGATCAAAAGCCCACACAGCTCAAGCAAAATCTTTCCATTTACCTCAACAAACTGTATCTTTTTCTCCTCTTCAAAAGTTGTGAGGAACTGGGTACCATAACAGCACTTTCTTTCAAGGAAAGCTTCAGATGAAGCAACAGCGTGGACTGGATGGTTGATGAAAGAAAATGAAATAATACATTGTGCTCTCCTGGTGACCACAAGGGACTGCAACCCCAATGAAGAAACTCTTCTGAGCAGCAGGATCAGTGAGCTAACATCAACAGAGGTGTCCCCTCGGGGCTGCTGTCAATAACCCAGTGTGGGCCAAGTTACAGCCCAGATCTAGATGCCTCTGAACTTGAGGCAAGCACAACCAGGATGTTTCAACTCAAGTCCTCTTGTAGAAGTCAAACCGGTCTGGTTTCTGTCCCAACAGGAAAATGGCTTAAAACTCTTGTGCTCACTGCACATTTCTGGAAGGAAAAGTTAAAAAATTCCCAAATAAAAATGCTCTGAGTGGAGAACTTCCATAGGGTGAGGTCTGGCTGATGGGAAGGAAATTTAGGAAGAGACAGAATTCAAAGGATGCCTTATGGTTACATAAGCAGCACAGAGAGAAAGGAGGCTTTGTGCTGGGTAAATCAGTGCCTGTGC
The DNA here is from genome assembly GCA_018697195.1 of Certhia americana. Lineage (NCBI taxonomy): Eukaryota > Metazoa > Chordata > Aves > Passeriformes > Certhiidae > Certhia > Certhia americana. Next base: position 918,646 of record JAGMWU010000021.1, on the reverse strand, counting down.
AATACTGAAATATGAAACTCAAAGCCTCTCATTTCAAGTGTTTGAAACACTCTTCTTGTCTCTCCGGCCCCACTTCCAAAAGTGCATATACACAGGCTGCACAGATGGAGCTCCACTTCACCAGCTCTTAGGCAAAATTTGACACTGAAGAGTTCTAGCTCTCTGGGATTGTCCTGGTTTAAATATATTTCCATCATCTACAGATTTCGTTCTCCCCAAAGACAGGAATTACACACTTTAGAGAAGGGATCAGATTTCCTTTAATCTCTGTACATCGCCTCAACATTTCATAATGCATCAAGAGAACCAACAGAGAAAGGACCAGAGAACAGACCTAAAGTTTTTCTCACGATTTTCACTTAACAATTTTGCTTTATTGCCATCATCTTGATGACTGAGTGCCTTCCACAGATACCAGAGGCAGCCACATTGCCTAGGTGCACTTGTCAAATTCTATCTGAAATCTCAGTAGACTGTTTTTGCCACTGCTCCACTATAATTATCTGACCTGTCTGACATGAACCAGAACACTTTAGTCACAGCTTCATCAGATCTATAGCTTTGAGGATTCAGCTGTGACCACAGATTTCAAGCAGCAGCAACTGCCCAACACTTGAAGCTGCTCAAATATTCACTTATAACCGGAGCCCAAACCATACAGCTCACCCATTGAGCCACTGGGCTATGGCTGCCCAACATGCTCTAGTGATGTCTAAAGAGTCCTTTGCACAGATCTCTTCTTCAAGTAATCATTTACCTCTCTTTTCAAAAACAAGGTCAAGAGATTGAAAGTCTCTGTCTCTCTTTACATGACATGATTTTCAAATGTTCCCTGTAACCCTTTCCCGAACACTCTCCAATTTGCCAGTATCTGCACATCAAACTTGGACACACATCTCTACTACTCAAATAAGAGCATTTGGAAACTAATCAGCACAGCTGTATGGAGCAGTTTTCCATTTTACACTTCTCATTGTGTTGCACATACTCTGTTTGTCTGTCCTTTATTTAAAGTGGGCTTCCTTTGGTGGGAAGGAAAAGAATGTAAATGTCTGCTTTCACATGTAGTTTAATTAGTGTTTGCAGTAGATACTACACAATTTAATTAGCTCTGCTTCCAAAATGAGGTGTTTTTAAGATTTTAATACTTGGGGACAAGGGAAAACACCAATGTTAAAAAAAAAACCCGAACAATTGCCTAAGTTGAGAAAAGAAATGAATGTCCTGTAATCCCTTACAAACCAGCCCACTGATGGCATAGTTCTGCACTGGCAAAAGCCTCCAGGAGCTCCATTCTAAGGAGCAGAGGATGCTGTATATGCTGAAAAGGAATTTTAGCTGTGATTACTTTGCAGATACCAGGTTACAAAATGGAAAATCTCTTTCCATCAGGCAGCATAATTCCAGTTGGCCTTTATATCACAAAACTTCCAGGGATTACAGGCAATTTTAGAAGGCAACTGTGCAGCCATAAAACATCTGGCTGTATTTCACAGGGTGATCATTCACTTCCTGGGCACCACTTCAGAGCTCTGCGTGAGCAGCCCTTCTTGCTGGTGGATTCTGCTGAGCCTCCAGAGCCCACATGATACTGTCCCAAATCAGAAATGCCACAGCAATCAAATCACCAGAGATATTTGTACCAGGAATCACATCATTCACACTCTTTTTTCCCACAAATCACATTTTCTAGATCTCTTTCAGGAGAATGCCGTCTGCACTGTCACTGCCAGAAGCAGCCAGGCTTGCTGTGACTGAGCACAGCAGAGCCCAGGCTCACTGGCTGCCCTGGCACGAGCTTGAAATGCTTTAATTGCATTAAATGCTTAACTCCACTCACTAGGATGGCCAAAATGCAGGAAAAAAAAAAAAAAA
>JAGMWU010000021.1:768207-916671 GCA_018697195.1 Certhia americana | reverse complement strand
AAAAAAAAAAAAAAAAAAAAAAAAAAAAAAAAAAAAAAAAAGCTTGCGGAAGGAGAGAAAGCACAAGAGGAGGTTAAAACCAAGGAGTAATTTTAAAGAACCATAGCAATCAGTGACAGCTGGAGTCTCCAGGTGCCCATGTGACCAGCACTAAAGGCTCTATTCTTCCATGTCTCAGACACAGGCATTTTCATACTCTCCCAGTAATGCAGTAAATGAGCATTACACTCATTACATGAGAGCAGCAGTGAAAAACAATGAAAGCAGCTTAGCATTTTTATAAGACAGTTCAAATAAAAACTAATGGTACAGGTAATAATAATTCCAAGTGTATTTTGTTTCCGTATATATCCAACTAAGAGACAATTTTTGGTGCATTTGGTTTTACAGCTCTGTGTATATGCAGCAAAGTAAAAATTCTGCACATGGGAAAATAAATAAGTGGCTATATGACTGGTTGACAGAAAGATTTGTAGATATAATTAGTTCAATGAATAGGAAAGGCACTCAAAACTAACAGCTCATCAAATAGTTCTTCATACAAGAGATATCTGTCACCCTGCCTGTGCTGAATAAATATTTTTACTGTCTTCCAGAGATCAATGGCAACACAAGCAAATAAAAACAAAACAAAACAAAACAAAACAGCAAGGCCCAAAGAAACTGACACCCAGGCTGACCTCACCAGTGGAAGGTCAGCGGGATCAGAGAATCATCAAGGCTGGAAGAGACCTTCAAGGTAATTGAATCCAACCATCAAACCAGCCTGACCATGATCAGCCCTAAACCATGTCCCCAAGTGCCACATCCAAATACCTCTGGAGCACTCCCAGAGATGGTAATGCACCACTTCCCTGGGCAACTTTTTCCAGTGTCTGGCCATTCTTACAGTGGTATTTTTTTTCTAATCTGAATCTCCCTTGGCATGACTTGAGGCTGTTTCCTCTAATTCTTTCACTTGAGACACAGCAGAAGAGGCTGAGTCCCACATGGGTACATCATCCCTTCAGGTAGCTGTAGGCAATGACAAGGTACCCCCTGAACATCCACTTCTTGAGACTAAACAACCCCAGCTCCCTCAGCCACTCCTCACAGGAAATGTTTTCTAGGCTTCCCCAGCTCCGTTGCCTTTCTCTGGACACCAGAGCACCTCCAGCACCTCAGTGGCCTTTCTGAAGTGAGGCACCTAAAACTGAATCCAGAGTTCGAGGTGCCAGTACAGGTGGATGGGCACTGTGGTCACTGCCCTGGTCCTGCTGGCCACACTATGGCTGGTACAAACCAGGATAGCCCTCACTTTGCTTGGCCACCTAGGCACACACTGCCTCATATGCAGCCAGCTGGCAACCAACACACCCAAGTCCCTTCCTGCCAAGCAGCTCTCAAGCCATTCCTCTCCCAGCCTGTAGTGCTACAACTCAAGGGCAGGACCCAGCACTTGGCCTTCCTGAGCCTTCTGAGCTGTCCCTCAGCCCATTGCTCCAGCCTGCCCACATCCCTCTGCAGAGCCTTCCTGCTCATGCAGCTGTGTCATCTGCAAACTTACTGAGGGTGCCCTCCATCCCCTCATTCTCATCACTGATGTACATATTAAACAGCTGACCCCACTATTGAGCCCTGGGGAGCCCCACTAGTGACCAGCCACCACTCTTTAGGCACAGTTTTTCAGCCAGGGAGGTTTTCATCCAGTGAAGTATGAGAGGTTGTTGGAAATACCAAGCTTGAAACTCCCTTCTGCTGCAACCCAAACCAACTTCCTGGGATCCAAGAGAGATGAGGGTCAAAATCACAGTCATCAATACACCTTAAATACTGTAATATACATAAACACTCTTCTTGGTTTTAGTCTGGGGCCAAAGGCCATCATTTTGGCTGTCAGAATATGTCCAGTGTGGATTGTACCATACTGTGTTATTATATCCCTGAAGAAAACAAGAGGCAGAGAACAGAATTCTTCTCACAGCCCCTCTGCTCTCAGTCTGTCCTGGCAGATCCAGTTCACAGCATAACCTGCTGGATTTGCTGTCACTCAGGGTGTCTCTGCAGGTGACCCCGGATGCATTTCAGCAGAAGACACACATTAAATTGCAAAAGCAGTCATGTCTCAATTTGCTGACCCCTGCACGTGCAGCTGGGACTGCAGGGGAAAGCAGAACTCAAGGCAATTCCATGCCCATGCAGACAGACAGCATCCCTGACAGCCTAGGACAGAGCAAGCAGCTCAGCACCATGAACACAGGGACATGTGCAGACATGTCCAGGCACTCATGTGCAAGATCTGTTCCAAGACTCAGGGTCCTGAATCAAGTGTAGCCCCTTAACAGAAGTTCTGAGCCTAGGATGAATTAAGCTGTATTTTTTCAGTGCTGCTCCTACCGTTACTGTTAGAGAAGTGGGAAGAGGTGGACCCCTAAAGAGGTTGGAAAAGCTTCTCCCCTTCTTCTACATTAAAAATTGGCACTCCCACATCCTGAGCAGCTGCCATTGACATAAAACTTAAACTCTACCATGTAAAACACCTTGACATTGGTACAGGCTTGACTGAACTGCCTGTCCTGGCAGCCAAGGGTTGTCCTCAGTTCACTGTCCCAGTTCAGATCCTGGTGCTTGTTTCCTGTGTGTAAAGCCAGGCTCAACTGATATCCCTCAACCTATTTCAGATCCCACTGGAAAGGAAAAAGATGATATTTATTTCTGTTTGCCAGTTTTCTCATGCCACAACATATGAGTTGAGCCCAGCACTTCATTGATATTAAAGAGCCAGGAGTCTGTGGCTCAGTCCCCCTAAGTTTGCCAGGCTGCAAACTGGAGCATTTCAGATGTCCATGAAACAGGTCCTGTCAACACAGTGTAAGAACTGCATGTTCTCCTTTGGGCATTGAGTCCTTCCTTGTGTGGTACTTTGCATTGTGTTGAAAATTTTGGTTAATTAGGAAGACAGAACACATCCCCAAAGTACACTCTGTAGAAACGGTAACACCTTGTGTAGACATTTGAGGTCAACTAATTTTCCATGAGAGTTTGCTACAGAAGTGTTGCTTCATCAAACACAAACATTTTCAAGCAAGTGCTTTTGTGTCAGCGGACCCAACGGGGCCATGTACTGCAGATTAAGGAAACAATCTTGCTTTGAACTAATAACAGATGGAATGATAAAAATTGTCAGTGTTCTAGGAAGGCTACTGATAACACTGTGTCTCACTTGGGTTTCTAAAACCCACAAATATCACCTTATTCAATACCTTTGTCTAAAAAATTAGGCTCTCAGGGATAGTTTTATTTCTCAGAAGGGTTTGTATGAAATACATCATTGTGAGAGACAAACCAGATTACAAGATATTGTTCTTGGCAGAACAGTTAGTTACAGTTAGTGACAGAAAAGAAAGTACTTCTCTACCTGTATTTTATACTCCTTGAGGCAAAGGAGAAACTAACATCCTAAATAACAAAGACCAAAAAAGAAGAGGAAAAGTAAAGCAGCAATGAACATACACTTGAAACCAACAGCAAGGACCCAAATCTCTCTTCCTTCTGGCAGCAAGTGCTGAGTGGGACAGAGGAGGAAAAGGATAAACCTGAGAAGCAGCTGGGGAGAGGGAATCACTCCCACAAATACCATGAGACAATGAAATTCCCTCAAAGGGAATAGGAAAGCTCCTGCAGCTCCCAGCAGCTAATACTGGCAGTACTGTCCCTGGTAGGGAGAAATGTAATACTGTTAAAGAGTACAAAGTGATTCATGGCTTCTACAATTTTATTATTGACAGTCAAGTAAACCATCGGATCCTCTGGCAAGAGATATTTCTCATAGATTCGAAACTGTGATATAGCTATTATTCAATCAACTCAGTTTTGCAAACTAAATCGATATCTGAAACCATTCCAAGAGACATAATGAGACCATAGTAGTTATATATTTAAAAGAGGAGAAAAAGTAAACCATCTGTTTGCTCATGTCTAGTAATAGACAACATACCCTTGCCGTCTCTTTTGATTTTAACACTGTACTCCTTTGAAGAACTACTCAGAAGAAAAATGCTCAAGCTGTAGCTGACTTTCATCATACTCCCCAAATCATCTTAGTCTTCTTATAAAGCAAATTATTACAATTCTCTTCATCTTTTTATGCCTATAATCTAAAGTTCCAAGCACACTCTTGAATATAGAGGCCATTTGGGACAAACATAAATTCATGAAACATTGGCCATGTCTTCTGAGCATTTCAAAATGATGATACACCATTTCAGTATTTGAATTCTTCTAGACCTGAAGCATGATAGTGAATGAAAGCAGAACTGAGCAAACTCACATCTGAACATTTTTGAATTTGTGATTCAACTTTAAGCATTTTGTCAAATCTTCCCAAACTTCCTTAATAACAAAGCAATACAACAGGAGCATTTCCACCAGGATACCGAAACTGACTCTTGAAAACACAGTACAGAAAAGGTAAAACATAGTTTCCATTTTACTTTCTTAGTGCTGACTCAGCCCACACGCAGTTCAGTAACATTTCTCAGGTTGGCTAAGGTGACCAGCATGACAAAAGTCCACATTCACAACTTATATAATTCATGACAACTTGTTTCTACTGTGCTCACCTTTTCATATTGAATTCTTCTTGTGTGCGAAAAGGTGGCCATGGCCAGCACTACAACTGTAATTAAGGTTCACAGACTTACTATTTCTGTTATAAAGCCCAATTTCCACGGTTTAAGAAGTCAGCAGTTCCAACTGCACCAGTTATCAGCAGTCACAGTTTGTTCTTATCTACAAAAGCAGTTTAAATCCACTCAGCTGTTGCTTGAGATCTATAAACCATGGCCTGCATGGTTTAGAACTTACACGCTCTGAACATGAAATTCTCCTCTGGCAAAAGCAAGCAGAGCTATGTTTCAGGGAAGGCATTAGAAACACCTCCCCAACAACAAACTCAAGGCTTATTCCCATCACTTCCTGTTTAGTCCCCAGAGAGATCTTTACTTAGTTTTGACACAAGCATGCCAAAATTCAGAAATTCAGGGTGCACCAACCTTCACAACCTGATTATGTCAAGCTCTTAGAACAGGCAAGACCTGTAAGGTGCATTGTACACCTCCCAGGGGTTGTGCCTGCTCCAGGCTCAAGGCTGGCTCTTGGAGCAAGAGGCAGTGCCAGTGCCAGCACTAAGGGGTTTGGTTCCCCTGCCCCAGGCTCAGCACACAGCAAGAGGCATCTGCAGCTGTGCTGAAGACAGATGTCCAGGCTGGAAACCTCTGAGTTGGTACAATCCAACAGTACAAGCCCCGAGGAGGTGGGAAAAATGGGAACAGTTCTTCCAGTTCCTCTCTGGTACAAAAACCAAGTCTGCATCTGGTCTCCCAGGGGCCAACACTCTTACAATGAACACAGCCAGATTGCTACTGCTTTGCCCTTATCACTGAGTTAAGAGACAATTACATCACAAAAAGAAAAAGAGTAACTTGTCAGTTTGGCAAGTATAAAAAAAATTGCATACAACTAAGTAAAAATGCTAAATGTAATACTTATATGTGCAGAAATGGAAAAGAAGTTTGCAAAATGGTGCTAATCCTTGATATCCCATATATCCAGCTCTGCCCCTGACACAAAACACACCAGTATCCCTAGAGTGAGGCTCTGGCTCTGAGAGTCACTGACTGTGACAGGTCACCACCCAGCAAGTTTGACTTACCACACTGCCCAGATTCAGCTGGGCTTTTGGCTGCACAGGCTGTTCTTAATGCTGAGAGAAAATGAATTGCATTCTGTATAAGAAACAGTACAAGTACCTGAAATGAAACACTGGAGGAGATATGTCTGATTTATTTTTCCAGCAAAACCATTCATATAGAATATAAAGGAAAAATAAAGGAAAACCTTATGTGCTTTTTGCACCATAAAGCAACACTGCATTCCTAAGGACTGGAATTTTTAAAGCAGTATAGGTGGGTCAGGTACACAAGCCTCAGAAAATTGCGACAACTTGGTGGAGAAATTTCTGAAACACCAACTCTGGAAAAACAGACATATGGACAAATTTGGAGATAGTGAAAGCCAACACAGGCCTCTCCACTCAGGCTGTAACATCAGTTGGAAGTTGACAGGTTTCATCTTTTCAGGTGTCAGAGCTTTGGTCTTTGTAAAAAGGTGAAGTACATAATCCTCCTGCACAAAAGAGAAAATTAATTAGTTTCTCCGACATGATAATCTCGAGCCCTGAAAATGCTTCTCCCTCTGCTAATCCCCACATTCAGTGAGTCCATCTTTTCTTTGAGGTGTCTTGATGGCAAGGCCTGTTTGAACAGAAATGAGGAGGCTTGGAAGAGCTCACCACAGTTCAGGGCTGCTTTGTCCAGTTTGGTGTCTGCTGCTTTACAGAAGCTGGGCAGCCCAAGGCTGCAGAGGAACCCAGAGTGAGGCTGAGCCTGTGAGAAGGAGCTGTGTGTGAGTCACCAGCAGGGCTGCTCCAGGGAGAGTGGAGGCAATCACAGCAATTGCTTTGCAGGTTTTGTCAGGAAGCCACAGTAGAAAGCAAACAATACCCCAAGCCAAGAGATGGTGCTCAGATTCTGGTTCATGTGTGATCATGGAAGAAAGGGAAAAACTGATCAAAATACTACACTGTATCTTTCTACAGGTTATTGCAGAAGCAGTTACTATTTTGGAGAAAGTTCCACCACCTGATACTATTCTGGTTTTAAGATTATTTTAGTTCAGAGTAATTCCTCCAAACTAAAATAGTAAACAAAATAAATCCAAACTGCTATGGCTCAGTATTAACATAACCACAAGGGGATAGGGAAAGCCATCTGCGGTATGAAAAGAAGTAAAAAGTGATCAGACAAATATTTCAAGAAGAAAATGTCCAGCCTTGGAAGTAAGATTCTGAATATAGTAACAACCAATCCTGCTGGTATAAGCACAATCTATTTATAACACAACTTTTAATCTTCAATATTTATTCCACACTGGTGAAAATTTAGAGCATCTTCTCTCAAGCCAATCTAATTAAAACAATAAAAAGCAATGAAATACTCAAATCCAAGGATTTGGTTCTTCTTCCTGCATTGACACCTTCTCGTGGTTAAGTTATGATTGTAAAAGTGAACAATGATGAAGCTCATCAGAACTGAGAAAATGAGCACACCTAACTTGTTCAACTATCTTCACTGTGTTATGCAATATTCAATATTGATTTTGATTCTGCTAGACTTCTATTGGCATTATCTGTTCCAGCCAGCTGCCAAATATACCTGCTTAGTAATGTGTCCAAATTCATTAATGGTTTTGTTTTAATAATATTTCATTTTCAAGTTTAATTTTATCCACACATTAGCTTCATATTACTTATGCAAATAAAAGCTTTATGATTATATTAGCAATAATTCATTATCATTCCCTACTGGCTTAGTGAAGGAATTTGTAACTTTGGAGTACATCCAGAGCTTTTAATTGAAGATACTAAGGGAAGTCTACATTTAGTTAGAATCATTTGCACATACTAATTAAATATGATTAGCATAAGTATCTCAAACTCTTTCTAGGCTCAACGATTGATTGTCTAGGATAGGACTTCTCTTCCAGTCCTGTCTGAATGATACTGTATGAAGATGGAATCCAATGAGCATCCTGGGAGGAGGAGGCTGTGACTGTTGGAGCTGGGATACAGGAAAGGAAGATGATCCATTTATTGAAAGTTACTGCTCCATCTTCACCATTATGGCAGAGGTAACACTTGTCCCTTCCTCATCAGTCTACTCCTTAACATCTCTAAGCAATGGAAGACAGGAAATCAGTGGTTCTAGCCAGGGTTATTTCCCTCCCAGGGACTCACTCCAGGTGATAAGTGGTAATAGATAAGGAAGGAAATACCAAAACTGTATGAACAGGTTGCAAAACCTAAAATATTTTAGTTACTGGGACCAAGGGAGACTGTTTTGGTGCAGTTTCTTTACATCTTCATAACTGGCCACAGGTAGGGAATTTAAAATGATTAAACATACTAAATAGCACAAACTTACAGAATGGATTGTAACTACATGCTCCATATTGTCACGGAAGTCCTACAGGGCTGTGTGTTCTAAGTTCCAGTGTTTCCATCTCCATTCCAAAGACTGTCCCCTAAATCACCCCAAAAAACTTACTGAGAAAATTGCAATGACTGCATTCCTTTCTTTGTGCTCTAAATGAGCTCTTGTTGGATTAGGAACTGTCATCTGTTTACTATAGTATGTTCCAAGTCCCAAAAGGACTGTGGGTATCTCCTCATCTCCTACAGCAAATGTTTTAATTAGCCAATTATATTAGTAAAAAGCAAGCTAATTTTTAGGCCAAAGAATGGCATGGCACAGTTATTAAAATCAAATTAGCAAGACAGCAATGTTTTCCTTCGGCATGCAAAAGCGACCTCCTGCACAGATAATCAGCATTGTGTCTTCTGTAGCAGTGAAAAGCACACACAGTGCTGAGTAATGAACATAGTGACAGGTATATGAACTTCCCTCTACTATCTTCAGCTTTTGCCCTTTAATTCAGTTTATTGGTAATCACTGTGTGTCCTTTCAATGTATGCTTCAAAAAACAAACAGCAGTGTTTGCAAACCATGAGCAAAGCACATACACCAAAAACAGAAGGGGGTGGGAGGGAGTAGATCTTACAGCTCGACTCAACACTGACTTCTTCCCTCAAAACTACAAGTTTGCATTGAAGGAGAGAATTAGACTGTTTGATCCAGGATGATGGGCACTTTCGATTGCCAACTAGTGAAAGCTGAAAGGAATCTTTTAAATTTCACCTAGAATCTACCTTCTGAGGTGGAAACCAACTGAAAACACATTTATTTGGGCATTAAAACCATACATTTACAAAACAACAAGCTGCCTTGAAAAACATATTTCTATCCTTCCTCCCAAAGAACACAGCAGGCTGCTCTTCCCTGCCCTGCCAGCAGCCCTGCTCCCAGACCCCAGCTGTGCTGCACACAGAGTTGCTGCTTTGAAAAGCAGCATGAATTTGTCTGGATAACACTTTTATCCTTCAAAGGCCAGGGCAGCAGAGAGCCTGTCTTGGCAAAGCTCACAGATCAGTTCTGCTTAACCTGTGAACTCCAAAACTTTATTGCAACCTTTCACAAATTCCGAGGTGTGAAACCCCCTCTGACCAAAACAGGGCCAACGAAGCCAGCCAGAGTGAAGATGAAGAAGCAGAAATGGGCTCAGGCAGCAGCTACAGGGGGCTGGTCTGGCTCCTGGGGTATGCAGAACCTTCTCTGCTGCACCACACACTGCAGCAGCTCCAGCCCCAAAGGCAGGCTGGACTCAGGCTGGGAGTAATTACTCCCCTCACAGCTTCTGACAGCCCAGAGATGCCCTGCACTGGCATGGACACACTCTGACCTGCTCTAAAATATAAGGGGAATCATTTCCTTACGTAAAATAGGAGCTCTGAAAGGTGCAGTGCATCCATATTCCCAAAACCACATTTAATCTATTCAAAATTACTGTAAGGGGAGGATTAGAAGACTGCAGAGATAATTTCTGCCTCCCTGATGTTAGTTCCTCATGTGTTTCTGGCTGCATTTACTGTGCTGCTGAACAGAGATTCAAAGATTGACAATCCAGAAGAAAGGCAAATGAAATAAAAAACATGTCAGTACTCTTCTGATGTTGCTGCTGTCAACACTGCTAGTTCCTCCTCTGAACAGAATAGAATTGTACATACTTTATTTTGTCTGAAGGATCACAATGTTTGTACAATTTTTGATCCATAATTTCTTCTCCTTACCTCACCTGGTATCCTGCACACTTGTTACTCTGAAAAAAACAGTAGGATTATGCACTGGATTAAACCACATGACCCATCATCTAAACAAAAGATTGATGAGAATCTCAGTTCTCCAGGTGCTTTCTGACAAAAATGCCCATGGGAGTATCCACATACTTTGGGAATCACTGCCCAGGGCTCACTACACTTGCTCCTGCTGAATACTTGGCATCAGTGCTTTCTTAATTGCCTCTACCCAAGGAGAGACTAATACCTATGAAAACTACAGAACTTTTTGTATCTATTGAAATGAACCTGTAATTTCTCTTGCCACTTCCTACAGAAAACAAAATATTCTGAAATTGCTGTTCAGTAATTTTGCAGAATTTCATTCAAGGTGCCTGCTTGCCACTTTCCCTTCAACCCTATGATATTATTTCTACACTCATTCACCCAGAAACCTCTTCAGTTCCACAAGGTGACCCCTACATTTTGCTTCATTTTTGTTCTAACCATTCTGCCTGTCCTCCAAGTTAAAGTGGAGTCATGGATACAAAGGCTGGGCTTTATGACCACCTAAAGCCATGCTCAGAGGGGATGCTGCTGGAAGCATGCTGGAGGCAGTGATCCCTGGCTGTGTTGGTGTCCTGTTTCTGAGGTAATGGAATGCTCTGGTAGGAATAGAGGGGGGAGTTTCCAGCATTTGGCTACTTGCCCAGCCCAGCAGCCCACACGAGGACTGCCCAGCCCAGCAGCTGGGAAGTGTTTGCTCAGGGATCCTCACACACATCCAGACAAAGGCTCTGAGCACCAGTGTCACTTCCCTGCCAGCACCTGCAGCCCTCTGTCACAAAGGTGAGCCCAGGTGAGAGCACAAGGAGATTGAGCTCTGCCACTGCTGTCAACCCTACCAACAACAGATGGACCACGGGCAGCACCAGGGAGCTCTGGGGAAGGGCCACCAACCCCTGCTGAGGTCAGGACTTCAGAGGTGATCCCAGCATCATGCCTGTGCTACACCTAGTGGCAGGTCTGTACAGCAATGTCCCTGGCACCTTGGGCCTGGGTGACTGCCACAGTGAAGGCTCTGGCACGGGGTGCATGGCAGTGCATTGGCATTGGGGAATCACTTTGGGTACCTGCAGCTCAGGTTTGTCATCAGCAATGGCAGCTGTTGCTGCAGCATGACCAAGCCTCCCTGGGGGGAAAGAGGTCAGGAGAAAATCAGTTCTGGGGCTTCTGCACCTCAGCACAGGACTGTGAGGGGAGCAGAGAGACAAACTGAGAGCACACCATGCAGGATCAGTCTGTGGCTGCTCCACAATCTGCATTCTGCTGCCATGATTTGGGGATGAACTTCCCTCCCCCAGTGTTTAGCTACAAAATGTATGAGTAAAGAATGCTAAATTATATGCAAGTCACATTAAGAACAATCAGTCGCATGCAATAAGGAATCTAATAGTTCATAAATGAGATGCAAATTCATTTTTATGGGTGCACTATAATAAGCCAATTATTTCAGAGTTCTTCAATTATGCACTTTCAAGAAGCTGAATTGCTTTAAATTTTTTAAAGAAGCTTTAGGTTTTTCTATACTGTACAAGGAAAAGAAAATATATCTGCCTTGATAGCAACATTTAAAAAAAAGCAACCAAAAATCAAAACCCAACTCCCAAACATGATGCCAAGTTGCAAGCAGGAGCAATACAAACAGAAGAATAATTCAGCTGGCAAAGCACAAATGTAGCAGCCATCCAGACACAGAGCTCTGTGCTGCCCCCAGTCCCAGGTCCTGAGGAGCCCAGCCTGCAGCACGCTGCAGTGAATGTGATACAAGCACCAGGGAATTTCCAGAGCAGCAGGGATTCACCAGGCCTGGAGCCAGCAATGGCACTGCCATCCACTACCACCAAAACAGTTCTTTGGGACTCACAGCACTCAGAAAATTAAAGGACATAATTTTCCTTTGAAAAAAGACTCAACCCTGAGATGTTCATCCTGAATCCTCCTGCACTGTTGTTCTTTCAAGAAACTGGATAGAAGACAAAGTAGCTGTCAGTTTGGTTAAAAAAGTATCCCAACAAACTAATAGAGAAGATCATGCACAGGCAGAACTGGTCTCCATTATGCACTCTGTGTAAAAAAAATGAAAAAGTGCGAAAAGCCAGCCAGATTTCCTGACCTTCATGGCAGCACAAAATACATCCTGCACTAATTTACAAGACAGATTTTGTGAATGCCCATCCCTGGAGGAGTTCAAGGCCAAGGATGGATGGAGTTCTGAGCATCCTGGTCTAATGGAAGACCTTGGAAGAAGGTGGAAACAAGATGAACTTTGAGGTTGCCTCTAGCCCAAATCATACTATGATTCCATGATTCAATGATTCAATTCTGCCCCAAGTCTGACCTTACATTTTTTTCAAAGTTAGTAAAGAAGCAAAGTGAGGCTTAAGAAGGCTTGAAGGGAAAACAAGCTACATAAGCCTCAAAGGGGTGAAGTGCTGCCAGATAAACTATTAGCTGAGAAAGGCAATGACAATTTTTTAAAATCAATGGCCTATGGAACTATACAATCAAACTATAGCTAACATTATCCAAGAAGGGAACAATAACCACACTTCACTGATCAAAATAATCAATCACATCAGCTATGCCAACTCTTCTCTATATTTGGAAAGCAGCGCTGAGTTCATCAGGTGGTCAGGTATAACTCTGTGGTCAGCAGCCACCAAAGACCACCGAAGGGACTCCTGAGACAAGAAAAGATCTGCACCAGTGGGAGTGGAAATATGCTGATGACTTTGGGGAAAGGATTATAATATGTATGTTTCTCCTGGGTAAAACAATATATATGTAAACTACAGTATATAAACACAAGCCCTGTCGGTACTCAGCATCAAGATATTTCAGAGGAAATATCCACTCATGTATCCAGTGCCAAATAAAGAATGCCTGCTTCTTAATGCTACATTGGTGTTAAGGAGCTTTATTTTACTGAGTATTTGGTAACAATGCCCCAGCAGGAAAGTAAGAAATACATGAACCCTGCTTTAACTTTTCTGGGTATATAGAGACCATATAAAGAATAAGCCTATTCTTACTGCTGGAATACTTACACAAGCTTTTGGGCACATAGGCTTTTCTTTTCAGATCTGAAACAGAAGCAGAAAACTTGGAATCCTCACTGTGTGGTTGCTCTCTAGTCACCTCTTTTTTGGAAATGTGCTGCTTCTGATTCAAATTCAGCATGCTTCCATGCCTTAAGCACAGCAGCCAGCCTCATAAAAGACCCAGCTTCTACCTGGTTATCTTGTCTTAGTGCAAGTGCCCCACCAAAAATGTTTCATGGGTTTCCTTACCCTCACAGAGAAGCCCCATGGTTTTGGGATGCTGAAAAGCAGGAAAATTCATTTTCTCCTTCCTCTCTATGCCAGTGTAAGCTCCTATCAGCTTTGTTACTAGGCCTAGTCTGTTGTCTCTGCAAAATCTTGGCAAAAACATCCCAACAGATCAAGTGTCTGAGTAACAGCAAAATAGGCAATAAAGATAATTTATAACATAGTCTTCCACACCGGTTGCTAGAGATAGTACAAAATCAACATCCAGATATAGAATCAATTGCTTAGCTTTAAAAATGCTTTTAGACTAAGGTTTAGAACAATGTACATCAGAGTTTGAACACTTTCCTATCAAAATCCACATGTATTGATTGCAATGGGAAAACAATTTTAACATTTTAACAAAGGCCATGTTCAAAAAACAGAAATACAAGAAAGTGTTGTGACACATGTAACATCTGGATCAGGATTTCTGTGTCCAGAGACTGTGCAAGATTCCAAGGTGGCTTTGAGGAAGGATATTACTGAGCAGAGATGACTCGAGAGCAGAGTGTCAGAATCTGCAGCCAGCTGACCTTCCAGGGCAGAATAATTGTAATAGTGTTCTGGCCTTATAATGCGATAAACTATATCATGAATACATACATCAGTCTTGGGTAAGTAGCTTAATAATAAATTAGCTAATTTTTTTTTTTTTTTTTTTTTTTAGCCAAAAGCCAGTACAAGCCATAGCTTTATTTACAAAAGGTTAAACATTTCTTTAATTGGATTGCTGGCATTTAAGTGTGCAGCAGAATATCCTTCAGCAGTGTCCCTTTTATTTGTGAGTGGAGAAGTGCCTAGAGAAATGCCAAGGGAAGATTTAATTTTAATAAAAAAGAGAAGCTTAAGATGCCTTTGGAGGCTTATGCTACATCTCAAAACTACCATGAACTAATGAATGTAATCCAAAAAGTCCCCAACCACAGGACTGAAGGGAAATGGCAACCCTGGTGTAGCTTGACAAAGCTGACTTTCTGTGTGTTAGCAGTGGTAGCTCCGTGCTTATATTCTGTTACGAATACACACACACATCTAAAGTTTTGTGTTATGAGAAATATTTTTAAATGATAAATATAGCTGCCCTACAGCATCCTAAAGACACTTCAAAGAACCATTCATGCCAGGAACTTGCAAATAAATAGAGGAAAAGGAAAATTCTTATTCCCTCCTCTCCTGAGTCAGTCCTTTGGAAAACATTACACACCAAAACTGTACTGCCTGGAAGAAAAGCACGCCCTTGTTGGCTCACTCTGGGGCCAAGGTTAGGGCCCCATTCTGCACAGTGCTGGAAGCTGAGTGCCCTCAGCACCACCAGCTCATTGTCTCACAGTCATCATACACACAGTGTGGGAGTCTCCTGGGAGTGGCTAATGTACACTTACCTCCCTAGAAAGCAGGGTAGGAATTTATGAGGAAAGAAAGGAGCAGTTATAAATTACATGAAGGACCTTTAACTAGAGGGATAGGTTTCATTACTGGAGCATGTTACTTGATGGTCAGATTAAAAACAGCTTCTAGAAAGTGGACTGCATTTAACTTTCCATTCAGGGGAACAGAAAACAAGAAACTGTTTCAGAGACAGCCTCAGTTATCTGGGTAATGTAAAGCACAATGACAAGTTTGCACTGAGACAGTAAGGAACCAGCAGGTAAGTTATCATCCACCAGGTACCTCTACTTCAACATTGCATTTTGCCTTCCAAAATGTGATAATTGGAGCATTGCCTCAATGCTACAATGGATCTGAGAGCCAGGATTACCTACTTCACTGCTTAGACAGCATGAGTCTCTAATGCTTGTGCAATGGTTGAGCCCCAACATTCAGCAGCTGAAGAAAGAGAAGAACTGTGAGCAAGGAAAATCTTTCTGTGATATGTCCCAACCTCTGCTGGGGCCAAGTGCAGCAGTCAGCCACCTCTACCTACTGGCCATCTGTAAGGCCCCAGACCTCGCTCAACAAGCCCCTTAAAAGGGCTTAAGATTCTTTTATGTACCCTGAGTCAGACACACAGGAGAAAATACTGACTAGATATTCCTCAAGAGGTCAAAACAACAAAATCTCTACTGGCAAAGCAGAAAATCAGAGAACTTTGGCAAATTTTAAAGTAACATTCAATCAACATAAAGCATTTCACAAAGCATTAACTTGGCAAACTCTAAGCCCATTCAATTCAGCGAACTCCAACACATCCAATTTTAAGTTACTCAGACTTTGAGAAGAAATTAGAAGAAAGAAAAAGAGAGAAACAGAGAAGAGAAAGGGAAGGGAAGAGAAAGGGAAGGGGAAGGGGAAGGGGAAGGGGAAGGGGAAGGGGAAGGGGAAGGGGAAGGGAATACAGCTACCATTCCTGGTTCCAGCAGTGCACTAGCTGATACCAATTCAGAGGTAGGGTCAAGTCCATGAGCTCACCTTGTGCTCTGGCTCAAGTATATTTTAGCTTTCCTGCACCCTTCTCCTAGGTGGAATGTCTGGAACAGTGGCCAGTCAGGAGCTAGGTTAGGGGCTCCAGGGCTGCAGTGTGCAGAGCAGGCCATTGCCTTGCCAGGGCAAGACCCAACCTGACACTTTTCCCACACATGTGCCTGGAATGTTTAGAGCCAGCAATCCTTCCAGTCTCTTGACACCATCCCAACACCTGGAACTCGTCAGCCTCTGATTCCTTGAGGCTACATGGCAAGTCCGGGCTCTGTAGAGATGAAGCTTTGCCCCTACTGTGCCCTCAATCCAAAGGACTTCACCATCACAAACCAGCATTTTGGGCCACACCAGCCCTTTCCTCAACAGGTCTCCATGTTCCCAACAAGAACCAAATTGTCCAGGGCAAACTTTCCCATTTAGACATTTCAAATGTAGATTTACTGCTAAAGCCACAGCTCTTCTGGAACACTCCCATCTAATGAAAAAGGGAGTGTTGTGTCCTCATGGGAGTAAAGAAAAAGTGGAGAATTAACACAAATACTCTAACAATTCAGAAATCAGAAAGTATAAGGAATCATAGCAAAAGAATCCCCAACTGCATTCAAGTAATCATTCATTATTTTCAAGCCACTGCTACAAGCTTTAGAAAGTTTCAGTTAACAACTCTGATATTTCTAATTCTAACACCACACTTGAAGAGGGGAAGTCTCCCCAGTCCCAAAAATCAAGACTCAGGTTTCTTGACACCACAGACCTTCAAGTATAGCTACAAGGACTTAGACCTTCTTGGGGTGGAAGAATCCCAATTCAAACAGAACGTTTGGCATTGGTGTGCCTGTTCCAACACTCTGTTGCTTGAAAAGATAACCAGACAAAGACAAAATATTTCCATTTTTAAAAATTTGTTGTTTCATTCCAAAATGTTAATTGCTTTTATTCATGGATACCATATTTAAAATTACTCAAGACAAAAATAAAATGTCTCA
Organism: Certhia americana; assembly: GCA_018697195.1. NCBI lineage: Eukaryota > Metazoa > Chordata > Aves > Passeriformes > Certhiidae > Certhia > Certhia americana. The sequence goes on along the minus strand of JAGMWU010000021.1, from coordinate 900,124 downwards.
TTTGATGTTCGGCAAAGCATTCATTGAGCCTTAAACCCAAAATTTTCCATCAATTTTTTTGTTTTTCTCCATCATTCTAAACCATCATCTGTTTGCTCTTTAAAAAATACACTTATTCATGAAGGGTTTATCCTCCTTTCCTGCTGCAATTCCATGGCCAGCTCATGGAAGACACAACTTCTGCTTGTGGGACAAAATCAGTCAGAAAAAAGAACAACCAGAGCAACAGCAGCTTTGATTTCTTCTATTCTGTGGCCACATATTTGTTCTTTGAGTCACAGTTATTTGACCCTAGTCACCACACTCTGTACTGGATTTTTACATCTAATGAGGTTGCAGGCTGTTGCTTTTCACTATTATCCTTAATCAAGTTGTATTGATTATTGGGGGACAGCATCAATGGAGAGAACATTACAAACAAATGGAAAAGCTGCCCAGAAGCTACTGGTAAGGCTTTTGTGCTTTAGAACAAAAACCACCCAGTGTTAAAAAAATAACACCATTGCCTCTTCTATTCAATCCTGTGAACTGCCTGTGAGATATTCTGATGATCCCACATTCTACTGTCACCTCTAACTCTAACAGTCCTTGGCTGAAAACCTACTGGATGTGAAGGCTGAACCAGCTGAGCCAAGAGCTGGAGGCAGGAGGATCACACATTCTCAGCTTGATGTGGGCAGGTAAAAGAAGTGTTCCCTTATACAGCCTCTCTCCCACTCAGGCAGCAGGAACCTGCAGAAAGCTGAAGGAAAGGTTGGTGGAGCACAACAGTTATTTATCTTGCAGTTCTTTATAACCAGCTCAATCATCTAAGAGTTAATGGCACAGATGTCACCCAGCCAGGTACCACACTATCAGAGCTTTTAGAAAATTATCAACTTAGAAAAACTGACCCATTATTCTCATTATGGTGTGTTAAATTAAAATGCATTTAGTATTCTGAATTATTTAAGATCCATGGCTTAAATCACCTAAAGTATAAATCCTTCATGGCAGCATATGTATTATCAAGGTAATGCTGTAGTAGAAAACAAGGGAATTTAGGTTCTTAGGATACACAGTGTCCTAAGGGATACTCAGGGTCAATCCTGAGGGATTGAACTAAATAAAAAAAAAAAAAAAGTCTGCTAATTCTTAAATGTCATTATTATTTAGAGTGGCTGTTTAAATGGAAGCAGGGTGACAGCAGTGACCTGCACTGACATGTGCATTTCCACAGACAGTGCTGTGAAAGGAATGAGTTTGTTTGCAAGCCATGAGCCCATTAAACACAGCAATCTGGTAACATACAGGCCCTAGCTCATATTACAGAAATCTTCAACCTCTTCCAATTTCTTTCTAGATATAAATTGCAATTTACCAAGACAGTTCAAAGTAGGCAAAGAGTTGCTGCTACTCTGCCTCTACCACTTTCATCTCTCTTTTTCATTCCAAAGGATTACTTTTACCATGGGATATTCTATGCCTTGTAAAAATATCCTTCACTGAAAGTATGGTTGAACTCTTGATTTCTTGATCATAATATTCCCTACTGTATTGCATAGGATTAATGACTAACTGCCTTTTTTGAAGAACAAACACATAACAAAGAGTTGTCTGTACAGGATGAAAAAAAAAACTTCCTTAAATTCATGTAATTTATGAGTGCCTTATGCCATGAAGAAAATGGATCTCTCCCTGCACACCTTAGAAGAATTCTACAGTTAAGATCAAGAAAAGAAAAACACAACACTAAATTCTCCTTCCTGCAATTACACTGATCTACAACAGAGACTCTTGTCTCTTCAATTCATAGTGACCAGTCACTACAGGAGAGAGATTTAAGTAAATAAATCTACCACAAACTTCAGTGCATGTGAAATGCACCAAAATCTGTGTCATTATCCTGGTTATTTCATCCACTTCTACACTCCTTCCTAAGCCTCTGGTTATTTTTCTGAGGAAAAGAAAGCTTTTATTTCACATTGCTTATAGATTGTAGGTATGATGTGTTCCTTCCTGTGACACTGTTGGATAGGGTTAATGTTACACAAACAGGGATGCAGAGGAATGAGAATGGGCTGATACTGCTGGTGTTACCCTACCCAGTGCTGATCAACTATGGTGTGAGAATTGTAGAAGAAAAAGCAACACTGAGCACCACTGCACTGAGCAAACCCCCAAGGCACCAGCCCACATCCAGCAGCAAACTCACTGCCATGCTTGGGCTGGGTGTTGTGGTTTAGAAATGGTACTTCCCAGACAAGTGCCCCTGCTGAGACTGAACCACACAGCTTCTACCACTGACCACACAGGAACCCACACAGCAGCTTTCCTTTTTCAGTGTAGCCCTACAACATGACAAGAACAGTCAGTAAAGAAAGCATATCACTCTTCATTTTCTGGTAGCTGCTTGTATGGTGAGGCCTCCTCAGCACATGCAACCTTCTGTTCAATGATGTTGATGATGATGATGACAGTGAGAAATTTTCACCATCAGGCCAGTTCATGATGATTCCCAAGATCCCAGGGTGATTGGGATTTCTGGTTCAAGCTTGCTGTAAGATCAGTGTTATCCACATAGTCCATATAGCATCAGTGTGTGTTGCAGGGACTTTCCCTTTGAACATCCAGCCCAGAACTGGTAGTTGGGGTGCCAAAAGAAGCTGTGCTTTGGTGCAAATCACTTCTGAAGCAGCTCAAACCCCTTGGTAAGCAGGCAGTATCTCTTTTTCAGTTGGGTATAGCTGGCCTCAGATACTTTGCGTTCCAAACCCCAAAGATTGTTCTCGAGTCTCTCCAGGTCTCTTCTGCCACAGCTCCAGGAAGGACCATTCTCCCCAGCTGTGGTGTAGAGCACATTGCTTGCATCCTATCCTGTCCTGACTAGCCTAAGGGCTACTGCCTGAACAATCTCCTGTTTAATTTGTTCAAAAACTCATTGTTGTTCCGGACCTCACCTGAAATTGCCCTTCTTTCATGTCACGTGATAAAGAAGGTTCACAATCTGACTGTAATCTGCAATATGTTTCCAAAACCCAACAGCACCTAAGGAAAGCCTCTGTTTATTTTTGCTGTTTGCTGAGGACAGAGCTGTTTTGTTGACCATATCCATTGGAATCTGACAACATCCATCTTTTCATTCTACTCCTAATAACCGAATTTCTCAGGCAGATCCCTTGACCTTTGCTTTATGGCAAAGCTGGCCTTTAGGAGAACTTGGATTACCTTCTCCCCTTTCTCAAAACCTTCATTTGCTCTGTTGCCCCACACATTGATATTGTCAATGTACTGCAAGTGTTTTGGAGCTTCATCCTTTTCCAGTGCACTCTGGATTAGCCAATGGCAAATGGAGCTGTAATTGCACCCCTGGGGTGGTCATTTCCATGTGTACCGGATACCCCTCTAGGTGAAAGCAAACTGTAGCCTTCATTCTGCTGCCAGAGGAATGTAGAAAAATGCATTTGCAATGTCAGTGGTGGCACCACTTTGCTGTTTTGGACTCCAGCTCGTACTGAAGTTCCAGCACATCCGTCACAGCAGCAATCAGTGGTGGTGTGACTTCTTTCAGGCCATGATAGTCCACTGTCAGTGTCCACTCTCCCCTGGACTTAGGCACATGCCAAATGGGGCTACTGAAATGTGAGCAAGTCCTTCTGGGCACTCCCTGGTTCTCCAGTTCCCCACTCATCCCATGGATGGGGTCCCACAGTCCTGGCTGGTGCAGTGTTGCTGTCAGGGCATCGCTGTGGTGGTGATCACTCCCTGTTGCTCTTCCACCCCCAGCAGTCCTACTGCAGAAGGGTCCTCTGAGAGACCAGACAAGGAATTCAGCTGTATAATTTCCTCTGTCTCCACAGCAGCTCTCCCAAAAGCCCAACAATGCCCTCTTTTGGGTCCTTGAAATACCCTCTCCTGAGGTCATCTATGCCAAGGATACACAGGGTCTCTGGGTCAGTCACAATGGGCTGGTTTTGCCCTTCATTTCCAGTCAGGCTCACTTCAGCCTCCAGCACAGTCAGCTGTTGGGATCCTCCTGTCCCTGCAGAAACAGAGCTGGATTCTGGCCCTACATATCTTGATGGAATTAGGGTACACTGTGCAGCAGTGCCAACTAAAGCCTTGTGTGCTCGTGGGTCTGATGTGCCCTGGATCCACACAGTCCAGGAGATCTGACTGTCCCTTTCCTCCACCTGGCTGGAGGCAGAGCCCCTCTAGTTCTGGCCATAGTACTCCATGCTCTCTTCCTGTAAATGTGAACTGGAGGTCCTTTCAAGAGGATCAGAAGCAACATCATCCCTCCTATTGTCTCTGAGGATTTCCTCACTGGACACTGGAATGGCATTTATTCTTGAGGAATTTCCTTTGGTGGTTGTTCTTCCTCTCAACTCACACACCTGTGCTGCCAGGGCAGAGGTGGGATTTCCATCCCATTTCCTCATGTCCTCTCTGTGGCCATGCAGGAAAAACCACAGGTTACCTGGTGGTGTGTCCCCTCTGTCTCAAGCAGGAGCACCTGCTCCCAACAGCAGAGACTGCTCCATGCTGCTGGGGCATGGGACATTTCCTCTTCATTTGCTGGACTCTTTCTAATCTGTCCACAGTCTTGGACAGTCTTTCCACAGCCAAGGCACAGGAAAATAGGGACAAAAAAAGATGTTCCTCATAGTGCCAGAGTTGGGTAGTCACCTGAAGCAGTGTTTGTTCTCCTTCTTTCATGGACATCAATGCCACTGAGTGGGCACACGACGATGGCGTGCTATGTACAAACTTCTGCCACATGGATTGTGTGCACTGTGAAAAAGGAAATTCAAATGGGAGCCCAAAGGGAATTCAAATTTGTAGCAGGCTTAAAACACGAAAAGGGGGTGAAAAGCTGGGGAAAATCATCCACTGCTGTTTCCCCCACCGACTGGGTACGATTATTAATGGACTCCCAAAGGTATCACCTGAGGCAAGGACAGGAGATCAACAGTGAACACATTCCAAATTGCCCTTGATATTATCATATCATAAACTGATATCCCACAGTACAGCAACAAAGCAATCCTGACCCCTCTCCCTGCTCTTATGAAGAGCACCACAAGGAGCACATAAAGGAATACGTACAGGAGGAGGTACCACACCCATATGAACAGACCAAGCAACATTATAACCAGTGGCTCAGGACCTAATACAGCAAATCTTTAGATCAAATTTGTTTCCAACTTGGTCTGGGCAGATCTGCTATTATCTCAACCCTTGGATCCCTACACTGGTTGCCAAATAGGGCTGTTGTGATTTAGGAATGGTACTCACCAATTCAGTGCCTGCACCAAGAATCTGAACCATGCTCCTCTCTTGCTCCCCCACTTCCACCTCCCCCTCCCTGCCACAGCAGGATGAAAAAGTGAACTGGAAGCACAAATGGCAAAAATCACAGGTTAAGGTAGGAATAATTGACTTGCACCATGAGATAAGAAAATGAACAGCAACAGAAAAAATATTAATAACGTAAGTGTATACAAAAGAGAGTGATTGATGTGCCAAAATGCTCACTGCAGAGCTCACAACCTGACTGCAGCCATGCTGCCCCATAACAGAGCCCTTTCTTCTGGATAAAGATTCCCTTTCCTTGTCCCTGGAAATTCTGTGAGGTGGTACAGAACAAACTCTGTGTCCCAGCCATGCCCCCACAGGCTACTGCCAAAACTAGCTCTGTACTGGCCAGAACCAGGACACTGGGATGCAGATGGGCTGAGGAACCTGAAGTAGCAGCAGATTGTTTGTGCTTTGGAGACCACCACAGTGCTCAAAGGACTCATCCTACGCTCTTATGATTAGGGACTGCAAAGGGAGAGCACCAAGTTCTGACTCCTTTCCCAGTGCTCCTGCACTGGAAGTGCTGTGTCTGAGTGTCATTGAACAGGGAACATTTTGTAGCTATCCACATTACAAGAGACAGCAGAGCTCAATTAGGCATGGACAGGGAATGTTTCCCAGCTGGTACTGCTCATGCTCATTGCTGGGTGATTGTGTTACATTTCTCTGCCCTTTGTTGCTCTTTGTTCAGAGATGGTGGGATGGAATTCACCATATCTTTAAACTGTCACTTAGTGATACAGCTGCACTACTCATATGCTTATCTTCTGGTTTACAGCTTTTTTTTTTTCCTGCTTTGTTTCTCCTATAATATACATGTATTAGCAGCTTTCTCATGAATTGGCTTTTTTTTAATGTGTGCATTAATTTTTAAATTACAATGTGTCATATCCTTTCAACTGCTCATGAATGTCTTTGTAACTATGGTATTTTATGGCAATTTAACTCTGGAGATTACAAATAAAATTATCAGCTAAAAACAGAATGATTAGTAAGCCAAGATAAATGCTGTAAATTAATCATCATTTCATACATTGTACCAAGGTTTTAAATGTTCATGTTAACATAGCAGATGCAAATTTTTGAGGTGAAAATAGTTGTAGCAATTGTAATTCTACAAACTATCAATCCTTAAACACAAACAAAACACAGATGGGAAATTTTCAGCTAACCTTTCAGTCCCTGGCACCTTCACAGAACAACAGCCATTTTTGAGCAGATACTTACCAAATGGCCACACTCTGACAGTTACTGTTCTTTGATTTTCCAGTTGAAGTGTCAAGAAGGGTACACATTGCAGCCACAGCTTCCCATGGTGAGATGTGAAAGAATGAAACTCACTTTGTGAGTCTCAAAAGGTCTGCAGACCTTTTTTGGGACAGGACATGCTGAACCTTCACAGTTCTGCAGCACTTCGTCCCAAGGGACACTTAATCCTCATTTAGGAAAAGGACCTTAGATGTGAAGAGAACATTTTCTTCTGCGAAATAATGGAGGGAAATCTTTTAATATTAAGAGAAACAGATGTGTACCCTGACATCGCCTAGCACATGTACAAACATATTTCTCCTGTGTCCACATACAGATGCACACACACTGCCTTCACATTTTAAATTATATTGCATTGACTCAACTAGACAGAAAATGTGCAGGGTTACTCCCAGACAAAGATTAATCTTCCTTTGATATATTCAATACTTCACATGCTCCACATTATCTGGTGAGTATATATGCCTTGCCTTCAAGAATGTGATGTACTGTGCTATACATCATTGTCTAATTTATTGAGTGTACTTCTGCAGCATGCACTGTACATCCCTGCCCAGGGTCAGGATCACATGCCAATCTGCAGTCTTGCTCTCCCCAGCCTTGGGACTCCTCCAAGTGCCACAACTGCTGCAGACTGTATAGCCAGCCCTGTTCACACCACCCACCTGCACAGCCCAATCTGACTTTTTTCAGAAAATATGTACAGTCAGCATAAGGCAAAACCAGAAACAATCCATGACACTCATTAAAGGCAATAGCTTGGGAAAACTATTAAGTAAGAGAAAAGATTGCATGCCAACAGAAGCACTGGAACAAGCAAAGTAGCTGGATCTATGCACTCAGACACTGGCATCCAGATGGACTCTCCTGGCTTTATTTAACAGAATCACTTGGGGCAACTGAGTGTTCCTTTTGACACTTGTATGACAGATGTCTTTAAAAGATCAGGAATTGAGAGACAGATGACCCTGACTCACCAAAATGAGCCTCATCTTCTGAGAGATTTCCGTAGAAATGGAGCAGAACATATTTCTTGCTCCTACCCAGATCCTCTCAAACACCCAGCGCTCTTCAAGTCACAGGCCAAGAGGTGCTAACAGCCAATGTGGTTAGAAATGGGAGGAGTGGAAAATGAACAGATACAAAGATACACCCTCTGCCTGCAGTTCAGCTTACTATTGAAGATATGGGGTTTCTGCAGAGAAGCAGCCTGGAGAAACATCCCATACTGTTTGTTCTAAGTACAGAGCAATTTTCGCAGCATGGACATAACACATCATGGTGTGACTGACAAGACTGACTCCTCACACAACTCTCTGGGGCATGTATGAGTGTTGTCTACAGCTGCACTTAAATGGAAGCGTGCTGCATATATATTGATACTTGCTGTGATTAATATTGCTATTTATATTAGCAATGAATTGGGTTCACATAAAAATAATTAGCACAGCATGCATGGGTCCTATTTGCTACTAATTATGTCACAGTTCATTTTACCAACAGCAATGTGTCACCAAGACAATAGCAACCAACGATCAATACAGAGAATGTATTATTTTAAAACAATCCCTGTGTAACTACCTGTGTTATTAGGAAATACTATTAGGAATTCTCTGCATAATTGTTTCAGGTGAGTTCCTGACCAGCATAACTTGTAAATACAAGCATAAAATGTGTTACTCAGTGGTTCCATTTGTTCATTTTCTGACTTCTATCCTTTTTTCCATTTTTTCCCTTTGTATATCCAGACTCAGGGGTGACTGGGCAGATCAAAGCACCAGTTCTACCATTCTGCAGCTCCTCACCCCCAGCAGTCTGACCACTCATTCCTGGAGCAAGGTGGTGTCATTCAAATCCCCCCATAAGGCAGCACCTAGAGCCAATCCCCCTTTCTCAGGAGCTTAGGATGTACTTTTACAAAGCACTTCACAGAACAGACAGACTCGGGCAATTGCAGCCCAATCACAGTACCCAGGCAGCAGCATGAATATAACCAACATGTAATAAATCCAGCCAGCAAAATCCTCCCCAGAGCCCGCCTCCTGCATCTGCCCAGCCTCACTCATCTACCAACTCCCCTGAGCAAGGCATTTAACCACACTCCCTGCCATCTGGAAAGCCAGGACACTGCCGCTGCTCCAGGACTCACAGGTTATCAGGAGACTTTGTTTACTGGAGTTTGTGAAGAAAACTGCGATTTTGGGGATGAAATGAGTTGTCATCAGCTCTATTCTGCAAGATGCTAGCTCTGGCCTGGATCCAGGAAAGCACTTAAGCACTTGGTTATCCCTTAAAAAAGTAGAGCAACTTTTCCACTAACCATATCACAGACAATTTATATTTAAAAGAGCTTAAAAAAGGAGCACAGAAAAAACAGGACAATGGAATACCAGTGCTGATTCCAAAGACAAGAAGAATGCTGTTATATTTCTCTCCAGAGCAGTCTTCTCACTTTTGGTTTCTGGTGGCACCTGCAACATTTAAAAAGATGAAAGGGCACACATGTCAAAACTGGAATAAAAAACTTTGCAGGCTAAAGATTCATAGATCATTTTAATACAGCAAATACAAACTTCTTTTTGCTCATCACTTATTAGTTAAGACAAACTTGGACGTAAGTTATTATTTCTTGCCAATATCTGTCAATCCCACCGCCATCTAAGGAGCACGAAATATCCCCGGGTGCGGTGCGCAGCCATCCATCAGCCCAGCGCTCACCCACGGAGCAGCTCTGTGGTGTTCTACTGCCCCCGTGTGCAATAAACATTCCTAACAGCGATCCCAAAGCTGGCAAAGGCTGCCCTGGCTTTCATCCTCAGAGCTGCAGAAGTGCCAGAGAGGAAACAGCCTGGTACACTGCAGCTGAAAAATCAAAAGAATATTTCAGCTCAGGGATGACTGACTGTTAACCTGTGAGTAATAGGACACTGTCCCTTCTTAATTATTCTTTAAGAACTATATAGATCTGGGACAGACATTTGTAATAATCCTGTTGCAGCACAGAAAACAACGGATCTTGAAACAGTTGGGATAAGATTTTTTTTTTTTAACAGCTCAACTCTTATTTAGGTACAAAAATATTCAAAGTTTGAAAGTTTTCGGTGCATTATCTGAAGTGCTTTTGAAAAATGTATTTGGCAGTGTTACTTCATGAAGAGCAGGTGTCTTTGGAAACAAGAAAAAAAAAAAAGAGAAGCGCTTTTAAACATTATGTTGAGGGTGGTCCAGGGCCTGGAAGAGCTCTGGAAATGCCTTAATGGTCAGTAAAAACACCAACAGGAGAGAACCCAGAAAACTCATCACAAAAGCAGCAGAAACTCTCTGCTCTGATCAGCTACTCTCTAGCAAAGGTTTCTCTCCAAGCAGAAAGCAAAACCAGTTTCCTGTCCTGTCAGACTTTTCAGTTGCTGCTTACCCAGTGATCTCCATCTGCAGACACAGCTTCAAGTCAAAATCCTGACAAGGAATCAAAAAATTCTGAAAGAAAAAAAGTTCAGGTTTGTTACTTCATTTTTTTTTTTCAAGCAAAACCAACACTTCCAGCTTTAAATGTTGATAACAATGTCAAATAACAACAAAGCCTACATTGTCATTTTTTAAATGTTAGAACAGGGCATACTGAAATTCATCAAGGTAAATTGCTGCAGAAAATCCACTTCCCTCCCATTCCTATAAATTCAGTTTTATAATCAGCAGGTTTTGATTAAAAACAACATAATGGCAAAAATTCTCAACAGCTGTACTTGATACCTTGAGAAATGAGCTACTCAGCAAGCACTTTGTTTAGCTTATGAGAAAGATGAAGTGGATAAAATTTTCTTCTCTTGCTTTCTAAAGAGCTCTTTCTCCCGTCCAACATAAATGAAAGCAGAGCCCATGCTCCCATGCCAACACCCATCTCAGTGGCCTTGTCCCCAGCACAGGCCTTGCAAGCCAAAGGACCAAAGGAACAGGGACACTTCCCACCATTAGAGCCTCTCTTGGCTCTGAACTGGAGATTGGCACATTCTAGATGTGCCAAACATGGTCTGTGCCAATCTCCCAGGTGCCACCCCATTTTCAACGTCTTTTTAAGGAGTTGGAAAGCAGCAGAGCAGAGGACAGCAGCTGTCCTTCTCTGCCCTCAGACCCCAGGATTTAACAGCACACAGTGCCATCCCTGCAGCAGGAGTCCTGCTGTCACAGTTATCACTGCAAAAACAAGATCAAAAAAGGCAGCCTCAGTGCACAAGGGCAAGTCTGACAAGAACTTGCCCAAGTGTCCCTGATTTTTCTCAGAACACAGGATCACCCATCTCTCATTCTCAAATCATAGGAACTTGCCTTTTTTCCAGCAGAAGCTGAAGTCTGAGGACTCCCCTGTTTGCATTTGAGATCCTTTCCAAAGGGGATTAAACCACTTGCACTATCTTTCAATCAAGTCCACAAAGCCCCAGGTCTCCCTTGTCTAAGGGTGCCACCAAAACAAGTAAGAAAATGACAGGTGATTTGATTTACCCACAGGCTGTAGAGTAACTTACACTGACAAAGGAAAGCTTTTAGGAGCTGCACTGGAAGAGAAAAAAAAAAGCATTATGTTACTGAAATGGTCACATGCTCAGGCTCAGGCCATGGGGCAGGTCTTTAACAGTTTCAGCACTGGCAAGTGAGCCCCTGAGCTGGGCCTGTGGCACACTGCAGGAACTGCTCAGTTTGGAGCTAACACTGTCCCAGGTCAAGCTGCAGGTCCCCTGCAGGAGAGAACAGAGTGTGATCTCCAAGTAGGTGACAGCAAGAGTGACAGTGTCTCACTGGGCCTACAACAACCATGGGAAGAGAATGTTGGTCTCAGTCTAACACCTCAAAATGCCTATGCCAAAGGCATAAAAGACATGAAAAAACCAGCTACACTTTAAAGTTCCAAAACAGTATCTCGTCCTCTGGCCAGCCCCAACCTTAGCAATGTAGTAATTCAAATGGCAATGGGCTTTTCTGTGCCCTTTCCAACTAGCAGAAATATTCCTCTATATTCCCATTTCACTCATAGACTGTCTTTCAAGACAAATTAAGCCTTTGAGTGCACGATTAAATTCCCAGCGAAAAGTACTCACATAGAGAGAATCCAAGTGATAATGAAGAGCAACATGCCCACCAGGTAGAAGCAGCTGCACAGGGAAGGCCAATGGATCTTGCAGAACATTCCAGGTTGGGCAGCCCATCACTTGCACACACATATGGCAGGAAAGACAGAGGATATGTGGCTCCCCACAGGACTTTATTAACTCATTCCGGTTTGTGAAAATATGCAGACTAAGCATTTTCAGTTTTGTTTGTTTGTTTTGGTTTGTTTTTTTAAAATAAGATATTTTCCAACTAACAAAACTGATTTTTAAGTATGGAACAGTCATTTGCCAGGTTTTCAAAGCCATCTGTTTTCAAAGCCTACCTTCCTTGTTGTTTACCACAGGCTGTCTATCTGTTTTAACAACCTCCACTGGGATTTCACATACCTCATTATGCAAAATCACTACTTATGCATTCACTCCAGCACTTGTCTAACTAATCTGCACTCACAACACCTCCCACAGAAGATGCACCATCCCTCTTCAGAGGCTGCAGATCAAAAACAATAGTAGCTGGTGTCATAGCAAGACAAAACACAGCCTCCTGTGAATTACTGTTGTGATACAGGCCTAATCCACAACTCCTCAGAGCTGCTAAAGTGTAATAGAAAAATACTATATCACAAGAGATTTTGTATCATATACAAGATAAAAAACATCTATTTTTAATGTTGAGACTTACTCTTTTCTTCGTCAAGAGCATTCTAAGCATTTTGATCTCCCTGGCAAGCTGATGAGCACCCTCAACCTCCCCTGGAACTCCTCATGCTCCACTGCTTGGCTCATCCCAGGCACCCTTTTCTTGCCAGATTTCCATCTCTAACAGCAGCCCTCACCTTGGACAGAGCAGCTGTTCACAGCCCACCTCTGCCTCCCCCTCCACCCTTCCTCCGGAAAATCACCAGGTCATTGACAACAAGAGACTTCCCAAACTGCTCAGGTGTGCAGGCCCATGTGGGGACCCTTTTACCACACAGCACTGATAAAATCCATCACATGAAGAGCTTGCTGAGGGATGCTTTAATCCACACATTATTAACACAAGACTGTAACGTCTGGTGCCATTATGGCTGTGTCACAGAACATCCTCAGGTAGGTTAAAATACAGAGAGAAAATGAGAAATATAAATTTCTCTATTGGCATATTAGATCCATCATATACACTATTTTCCAAATAAAAAAAGCAGAACCTATTAACATTATTTTGTGTTAATAGCAGAACCTATTAACATTATTATAACCTATTAACATTTTCTATAATATAATTCTATAGTTCATCTTCCTCAGAAAACACAGCCACTATCTCTATTTGTCAATATACTGCAGAATTTGAGAGCTAAGTGTAAATGCAAAACTTGCCACTCTTACATCTTGAAATATATCTCTGAATCACAGCTGCAACAACACTGCTATGGTGAGATGTAACCCTAAAATTCAGAAAGACAAAACTTTGTATTATATTTATTTTACATGGGGAGCAAGGAGAATTCCTGTTGAGCAAAGCTGAAGAGACTGAGGCTTGCAACAGAGAAAAAGTGAAATTTCATGATTTAGCTGGGATTTCCCAGAAAAAAACTAATAAGTCAGTTGTATAAAAGGCTTTTCATCTACTGAAGCACTAAAGTTGTGCCAGATGGACAAAAAACCTTTCAACTAATTTGAGATCGAAAGATTTGTACATTTATCCAGTACTGGAGCACAGAGGACTTGTGTCCTAAAGATATGTGCTGAATTCACTAAGCATCAGTTTTATATATATTTCTAAAAATCATACGTATTCATAAAATTACCTAACCTGCCCATACATATGCAGTACCTATCTTTGCCTTGTATTAAAACCAGCTGGATGTCCTTTGTGACTGCACAGTCCTCTTTTTAATTGAGGCTGTGGTCTTTTGAATCCAGTCAGTGGTCTGTGGGGTGAAATAAAGTTGTCTTCATCACAAATTTGTCCTGTTGCCAGATCTTTGTGACCCCTTGGTTATGGTCCAGGTTCTTTTTCTTGGCTTCGATTACCAAAGGTCTTGGTATTCTGATTTCTTACAATACTAAGTGTCAGATCCATGAGAGATTGTCTTGCTCTATACTTATATATTAATGATTAAAGCTTTTAGTTTCTTATTTGATCCCCTTATTATTACACTAGGCCCTGCTGCCTGACATGTTGCTTACATCTTTGCTGGCTTCATTTCTAATTCCTAAATCTTTTAACCCTTTGACTCACTTCAAAGCCAAAACCACGTTTCGGGTGAGGTAAGCATCACATCACTATCCCACTTCATATCTAAGCAGACAAGAGAATGGAAATAAAACAAGGGGGGTACCTTTCCAAAACATGGACCTGTGCCACATGTAAACATCCAACCCTCCAGCCTGCTCTCCTCAGCTCCATTTCCTACCCCAGGATGCTACTGCCTCAGAGCGCTCCTTGGGACCACTCCTGCAGCCCAAACCTAACAGTTCCATGATCAGGGACTGCCATGCCAGGGCCTCACTGCTCAGGGTGGCAGAGGGGATGACAGCAGACACTGCCTACTGGAAAAGGTTTTAAGAGCTAGTGAGGAATCTGGCTCTGATTTTTCCTCAAAATGCACCCCGCAGAGCCCAGACAGCATTGCTACAAGTCTGTCAATATCTTGTAGGATCCTTGGTCCTACCAAAATCAAAATGGGCTTTTGTGGAGTGATTGCTCATGGAGTGGGACTCCAGAAGAGAAATCCCTGTGATGGCCATGCTCATGTCTTGCAGCATGACTCCCAATCAATCAATCCCAAAGAGGTGATCAGAGAAGCCAATCAATGTGTGTATTTCTTTGTGTCTTTGTTTTCCCACTACACAAAAGGGAAATTGCCTGTTGCAAATCATTTTATGGTTAAATACGCTTTTATTTATAAACCCTCTTATACTGGAAAAGACTGAATTTATATAGTTGCATTAACATTTTCCTATGTAAGAAAGAAAAAAGATTCATTTGAACCTTTATTTTGAAACACTAATTAAGTTTGTATACAGCTGTATGATACATCTTCACTACAGCATGAACTACTGGTTCTTTTCCCTGCATTTGTTTTAATTGGCTGGTTTGTTGTTCTCCACAGTGCAATTTCAACAAGTACCTGCATTTTGCCAGGGGAACACCTCATTTACTGTTAGCTGATACAATTCTGCCAGCACAGATGTTCACTGGAACAGCTCTAAATGCTTGATCTGCCTTGTACACTTATGAAATGTGTCAGGCCCATCACGAGGATTAAACACTGTCAGGCACTAACACAGGAGATGGCAGGTATGAATCAGGACTATGTTGGGGTAGGCACTGGGTAAATGCAGACTAAAGAGCAAGCCTTCTACAAAGCTGACCAAATTATTTAAATGTATGCTAGCTGCTAGCTACAAAAAGAATGGGATTAACTTTCAGCTTTGTTAAATATTAGCTTCACTGGAACCAAATCCTCTGTTTCTACACATTCTGCTAGAAACAGCAGCCTAGCTATCCAAGAGTCATCATGATTCCAGCAGTTAAGAACAGAGGTTGGATGGTCCTGGGGCAAAACCCTATTCTTTTAGATTACCTCTTGGATAATTAGCACAGACACATGAAATATTTTCTATTTAAACTAATACACTCTCATCAGAAACAGTTCTATTCCTCATTGTACAGATAATTTTTCCAAACAGAACAAAGCAGCAGAAACCACTTTTCTTATATATTCCTTGTTAGCTCGCTCCAGACATGATTTGGAAAACTGCTAGAATGGGAATAGTAACTGCATTAAAACATAAACCAAATGGATACCAAGTTGATGGAGAAAAACATTACAGAAACAAATATCCTCTTAAAAATGAACTGTGTTGTCAGGAGCCCCAAAGCTGCACTGTCAGAGAGTTAGAGCAGCAGCTCTGGAACACTATGGAGGCAGATCCAGCGCCCCAAACCCAGAGGGCTCTGAAAGGCGCATGAGCTCTGCACAGGAGGAGCCCCCAGAGTGGTTTTATGCAAGAGGCAGTGTTGGAACCCTGGACACAGAGAATTTCAGGCTTTCTGTGCTGACAGGGAATGATCCTCAAAGATACACTACATTTGACCTGAGGCCATGGAAAAGGCTTCCAAAGATGAGTAATAGCATAGAGATTGTGAATGTGTAGTTGAATAGAAGTGTGTTATCTCACAGGGTAAAAGATTTAGAGTTTGGAGTTTTGAGATATAGTAATATATATGTTACAAGATGGAAGTTTTAGGGCATAGTCTTCTTCTTCTTCACAAGTTTGGGTGATTTTGTGTGACTGGTTGGAAAAATCCACATGGTTAACTAGTTATTGGGTTAGAAGTTAAAATAAATTAGTTGGCATCTCATAATTAAGTAGTTTAGGCATAAAAGACCTGGAAGGCATAAATCAGAACTCCACTTCTGCTCTGTTAACTTAGCATGTAGTGAGGCTGTAAGCAGATAAGAGTTAATAAACATCTAAGTCCAAACAAATATTCTGTCTCTTGCGCTTTTAATCCTAACCCTGAAAATAAGAACCAGAAAAAGCAAAGGGTTTGCCTCAAGGTAACACCTTCCCTTCAGGCTGCCGGTTCGATGGCACCACCGGCTGCACCCCTGCTCCATCGCTGCATTCCTGCGGAGCAGCCCCTGCTCCTCCCCTGCTGCAGCCATGCTCTGCTCAGAGCAGCAGCAGGGAGGATCCCCTAAGGTGCCTTTCAGCCTAACGGGGCTGCCAGAACCGACATATTTTGATCATAAAGTGGCCAGAGGAAGGAGGAGCACCCCTCGAGGGCACTATTGACACTACAGCAACAGAACTCTCTCTTTTTTCTTTTTTCTTTTTCTTTTTCTTTTTTTTTTTTTTAAGAGTTTAATGTATGATTCCTGTCAACATTTATTTAACAAGACCTCCACCCGATTTTCTCTTTCACCTCAAAAGCACTCCTTAGTCCAATAGTTAAGCAACGCACTAAAACAAAATATCAAAGGGTCCAAACTACAGCACAGAGGATGGATATAAATATCAGTCCTTTTGCTTCTAATGGAGCTTGAAATTAACACCACTTTTCTATTTCAGCACAATTTTCAGTGTTTAAATTCTTTGGGAAAAGGGCCACTTCCTCTGAGGTCTGCACAGTGAGAGGCTAAAAGATGGGTCTTGCCGACTGTAGAGGTGATCAGAGAAGCCACAAATTCTGGCATAGCAGAAAGAACAGAGAGTATGCAAGAAATATTTAGTCTATATTTATAAATGGAAAGATAGTTCTCTGCAGTTCTTAGCCATTTTCAATCAGAGTAATCTTCAGTACACCAGATGAAAAATCTTCATTAAATAATTAAGTGGTAAAGATTAGGCTACAAAATGCAGTAACAGAACAAACTCCAAGAGTTGGGATTACAGATCAGTTTTAGAATTAACTCTGACAGTAGCCACTGGGTAGAAACCACACTAAAGATTTTGGTCGTTTATGGGTTTATACTTGGGGCTCTTTGACTCCCAAGACCGCAGGATGTAACAGGTTCCAATCTTACTCTTTCTATAGAATATATAGAATACCTGGCTATATTCTGTATATAGAATCATAGCACCAGAGTGTTGTGTAGGTTGGAAAAGTCCTTTAAGATTGAGTCCAACCAGTAACCCAGCACTGCCAGGACCACCATTAACCCATACCCCAAGTGCCACCTTGGGGCATGAGTGGAACCCATTTTTAAAACTTGCAGGGACAGTGACTCCACCACTGTCCTGGGCAGTCTGTGCCAGGGCTGGACAACTCTTTCAGCAAAGGCATTTTCCCTAATATGCAATCAAAACCTCCCCTGGTGTAACTTGAGGCCATTTCCTCTATTATCACTTGTTCCCAGGGAGCAGAGCCTGATCCCCCCCTGCTGTCCCTTCCTGTCAGAGAGTTGTGCAGAGCCAGAAGGTCCTCCCTGAGCCTCCTTCTCTCCAGGCTGAGCCCCTGCAACTCACTCAGCCTCTCCTCATCACACTTGTGCTCCAGATATTTCCCCAGCTCCATTCCCTTCTCTGGACAGACTCCACCCCTTCAGTATCTTATATCCTTGTACTCAGCCAGAAGAGCTTCTACCACCATCTTGCAAATGGAAACACTAATAAGATTATTCTCTGTGATGCTGATCCAGCCTACAGCAACATTATGACACCTCTCCTACAGGTATGTGCAAAAATGGGAGATGGGGAAAATCTCAAAAAACTGAAGAATGTAGGGAGCTCAAGTTCCATTGAACATCAGGATTTGTGCTCCCAGGTTAGATAACTTTTTTTTTAATTACAGCACTGAAAGACTCCTCTGTCCCAAAATGATTGCCAAAGCTTTCTGTGGTCCTATAAATCTCCTGCAGTCAATGTAATCAATATGAGTTAATCAATGGAAAGTGCTGGATTCTGCACCTGGGTTGGGACAACCCTGGGTGTGTGTACAGACTGGGGAAGGAGATGCTGGAAAGCAGCACCACACAAAGGGACCTGGGTGTCCTGGTTGATGGCCAGGAGGATCTGAGCCAGCAGTGCCCTGGAGCCAGGAGGGACATCCCTGTCCTGGGGACACCAGGCCCAGAATTGCCAGTGGGGCCAGGGAAGGATTGTCCTGCTCTGCTCTGGGGCGGCCTCACCTCGAGTGTTGGGTGCAGATTTGGGCACCACAGTACAAGAAAGATCTTAAACTATTCGAGAGTGTCCAAAGGAGGCCATGAGGGCAGTGAAGGGCCTTGAGGGGAGGCCGTGTGAGGAGCTGCTGAGGGCATTTGGCCAGCTCAGCTGGAGAAGAGGAGGCTGAGGAGAGACTCATTGCAGCCTGCAACTCCCTGGTGAGGGGAAGAGGAGGGGCAGAGACTGATCTCTGCTCTGTGAGACCAGTGATGGGACCTGAGGGAATGGCCTGAAGCTGTGTCAGGGAAGGTTAAGGTTGGATGTTAGAGACAGGTTCTTCCCCCAGAGGGTGGCTGGGCACTGAACAGGCTCTCCAGGGCAGTGGTCACAGCACCAAGTGTGCCAGAGCTCAAGGAGCATTTGGACAATGCTTGGGCACAGGGTGTGACTCCTGGGGATGCTGCTGGGAAGGGCCAGAAGTTGGACTCAATGATCCTGCTGGGTCCCTTCCAACTCAACATGTTCTATGATTCTGAGGTGAGAGAGAGGAGATCAGCAGCTCACTCTGTTCTGTTTCTGGCTTATTTGGGGCTGGCTTTGTAAAATCAAAATTTCAAGTAAAGATGGTTAGGTAAACTAATAAAAATCCACTGTATTCAGCAATCATTCTTCCCTGCGAAAATTTAAAACTGTGGAACGTGCTTCTTGATTTCTCTTTGCAGAGCATGGTCAACCAAAGCTGAAGACTGCATGGATGCATGGGGCAAGTTATTTGACAGAAATACCAGCACTAGTAGGAAGCATTTGTGATGCACTACAGAAAACCTACAGTGAAGGGTACAGTACACTTGATGAGTTCATTTTTAATATCAATAAACATTCTGGCTTCCCAATAGCCCTTCAGAGTCCTCTGGTATCAGAAATGTGGCAACAAGACTGAACCTGCGATATGTTAATCTTTAAATCTTGACATCACAGGAATACATTAATCAAATGTGGGTTTAAAGTAATATTTTTGCTCCAGTCTAATTATAGAAATAAGTGGTGTGAAACTGTCAGCATTAGTATGTTTGACTACTTTTATAACTTAACTCTCAGCTACATCAATATTAGAAGAAATATAATTTCTAATTTAACCTAATTTTTAAAAAACATAATTCTATAACCTTTGTTATACAATATCTTTTAATTTTACTTCAAAAACATCTATTTTAAGTAATAAAGTAGGCTAATATGAAAGCTGATATTTAGTTTACCCTTTTTTTTCAAAGCAAAAAAGGCCTTTTTGCATAAATGGAGGCCATCAGCCAGCTTTGGTCTAATTCCTCTGTACTCAAAAGAAAAATCACTCCAGAAAAAAATAGCCTTCGTTCTATGCAGATGAGAACTGGGGGCTTTGTGTAGGCCAGTGGCTGTCACCACAAACCATACTGCCAGTGTGTGGAGTTCTCTCAATTTTAGAGACTGAGAGCATATTTATGATTTTTGAAAACCCAACATTCTACCCTGGGATTGGAAGCTATATGTTAGCTGACTTCAATTAAAATATTTAAGCTTAAGTTTTAAATCAAGCTCCAGCTCAAGCTCAGATTCCTTGCTTCTAAGGTTCTGGTCCCATGCGAATATGTAATGCACCATGAAAAAGATCAGGGCAGCAAAATCAGAACATATGTGATTTAAGAGGCACACAGCAACCATTTTTAAACCAATTATCTCTTATCAAAATACTAAAGGGAGAAAACCTCCCACTCTAAACCTCAGCTGGACTCCATCCAGACCCCCTACCCCAGAAATTCAAAACATGAAAGCTGTCCTTTTTAAAATCTTTATATTTGGTTTCTCCCAGCTATAACCTTTGAGTTAAGGTGGCATTCCTAAAAGAGGTATTTAATGAACAAAACATGAACTTCAGATTTGGTGAAAAATATCAGCCTAACCTTTTCTGTATTTTTGCAGTTACTGCTTCACTCATTTCCAATTTTCTCTCCCTTATTAATAATTGTCTTTAACCAAGTAACCATAGTGATCCTTTTCAAGCTGGATGATCCTTTTCAAGCTGGATGGCTTTTGTTTAGTTCGCTTGAAGACAAAGTCACAACAAAATTTTCCTCAACATCCCTTATGACAAACTTAATATCAAGACTATGACATTATTACAAGTAAGGTATGAGAAAGAGGGCTTTCCATGAAAAATTGTAATTTACCTTTATTTTTAAATAAAAAAAATTAAAACTTTTTTTTTTTAAGTACAGTGGCTGTTAGTACAATATTCTTACCTCCACCTGGAGCAGATTTGAGTTCTCCAAACTTTTTTCATTCTGTTGACATATGCAGACAGTGAATCAGAGTGAGAATGTGAATTCTGTTTCTGTAAGCAGTTCTTTAACATCTGTGACAGGACAGAGCTCACAGGGTCACAAAACACATTGTGCCCATATGCCTCCCACATACCAATGGCAGCAAGTCAGCAAAAACAAGCCTGAAAATCAGGACACGCTGGCACAAAGACTACAGGGGTCAAGGGATTTCATTACCCATTTAATTTGCTTTGATAAAAGTGCAAAGACTTCTAGCAGTAACTACATTAAATTTTAAAAATTTAAGATTTATCATTCAGCCTTATTTTCTCTGGAAGGGTGTGGAGTAGATCACATATTAACCCTCCTCCATGACTCAACATTTCACACAGAATCTGAGAGGTGTGAGAGACTCTTGCTTTGACTTGGTTGGTCCTGGCTACACATATGCACTCTTTACAAATCCAGTATGTATCACACATTAGCTATAATCCCAACCTTACTAAAAAATAGCATTGTCAACATAAATTTTGACCAAAGATAAGCCTAACCTTCTAAACTCCATAGCACACTGCATAGCTCAAATGTGCCAGATATGTCCATCAAGAATATTTTGGATTGAACAATAAGAGAGGAAATGACACCTGGAGGGGGAAAAAATGTAACAAAATAGTTTTTTTGTTTTTTTTTTTTATAATTTGAAACACTTAACTGGTTACCTTCAAACTAAAGGTTACAGTGGGAAGGCATGAAAATTCTTCCTTCTTCTTTTTATTCTCCTAAGGCTGCATCAGAGTCCTGCTGGGTCTCAGGCATGGCCCTACACAAACTGAGCCATCACTTCAATCCTGGATCAATTCATGAACTGGACTCCAGCCCAGCTCTACAGACCATGTGCAGAAATGCCTTGTCTTGGACAGCAGTAGAAATTGTTGCTTCAAACTCTTCCCCTCCCTCAGGTGGTACGTCATTAGATTTAACTTACCCCATTGCCTTTGTGAACTGTTCACATATATAAATTTGGATTAAATTTATGCAGACCAGGGTCTAAGAATCATTTATTATATCGGCTTCCCCAAGAATGATTAATTTTAAGTTAAAGAGGCACTATGTCCAACATTAATATTGGAAAGATGGACTAACTGCATGGTTTAATACTATTTTCACCTGAAATTATTAATACTCTCACATTATCATTCTGATCTGATCTTTCCACAAAGATTCTTCACTGACCTCTAGAAGATCCCTATTCAGCTGTACTCTTTATGCTTCAGACTCATCACTTCCTTCAGCCACAGGATTCTCCTCCAGATGCAGAGGCTTCTTGACTAGTCAGGCTGCTCATCACAGTAAACTGAAGCCCTCCAGAAGTGAGACACTTTGTACAGGTTTTGGATCAGACCACCACACTGGCAGCAAAACCTAAAGAGAATATATGACAGTCTGGATAAAATTTTCTTGTAATTTTTTCCAAGGGAAGAGATATCCAATGACTTTTTCCAAAGGGATTGATTTCTCACTCCTCCTAGTAAGATGTTTACTGGTGTGTAGGCTAAGGCAACTTGCTCTTGCCAGCCAGGACCTCAATGTTTAATCACAAAATAGAACCAGCCCTGTTACACACAGGCTGCTACTACAGTTTGTAACTGCAGACAAAACATCAAACCCAGTGACTGCAGCACTGTGTTTAGTTTGCCTTTTCCCTGCCGTGTCCCTCCTCTCTCATATGTCACATTTTGACCTTCAAGCAAAAGTGGCAAGTATATTTAATAATGGCAATTCCCCAGGATTGTAATTTTTTAATAAATGAGATTTTTTTGCTGTTATAGTCCATTTCTTTCATCCCCCTTCCTCTGGCAACAGCAAATCGAAAGCTGATACCCCAAAGCAGGTTTCCCAAGGCAGAGCTTGGTGCCAGACATTGTTCTGCAGCCCACACCTGTTCAGCAGTGCACACTCAGAGCTTCACAAGCTTTTCCATCCCTCTACAGCGACCACTCTGAACAGCCATCCTCTTACCATACTCACCAAACCCCTCAAGAGTTTCCTGCTACTGCCACAGCAATTTAATCAGCAAGTCAAAGATACAAGCTCCCAGCACTGCCCCAGTGTGGAGCTCTTCCCACTTTCTCTTTTCCCCTTTAACTTCTGTTGAAAAATCATGGGAATTTTGCTCACTTGGCAAAATCTGGTTTCCTATAAAGAATTGTAGGATGAAAGAAAAATAACAGTCTGAAAAACCCAGCTCTGGTCTTTGCCTGCCCCTCTGGAAAGCTTCAAAGCATGGATCCTTCTGTGTAGTGGGGACTAGTGCCTGCATGAATCCTCTAGATTTTTGTACAGTGAAGAAAGTACGCTCCCACTTTGGGTCTCTTGTAAGGTTCATTCCTACATCATGGCCTGCAATTTGCTTCAGACTAAGGGAAAACAAAACAAAGCAAACAAAAATGCCTTCACCCCAAGAATCACATGGATAGCAGAGTTCTGTCTGCAAGAGGCACTGAGTTTAAGAGGCCTGAGGCCACAGCCCGATGTTGAATTTGGTCTTTTGCCAGACCTGCCACAAAGATGACTGAACACTGTCTATACTGGGGACAGTGGGACAGAAGCTTCCCAGTTTGCTGACCCTGACAGCACCTGGAATTTCTCTCAAACCACCTGCACTTAAAGGTTAAGAAAAGAAGCAAAGGAAAAGAATACCCTGATCTGTGCTATCACTTACAGTAAACAATCTCAAGATAAAATTTTTTCAAAATGTGGTGGGTTGATCATGGCTGGGGCCAAGCATCCACCAAATCCACTCTGTCACTCCTCCCCTCAGCTGGTCAGGGGTAAAAAATATATTAAAAAAAGGCTCTTCAGTGGAGATAAGGACAGGTAGAGATCACTCACCCACTACCGTCATGGGCAAACAGACTCAACTTAGGGAAATGAATTTATTACAAACTGAATTATAGTAGGAAAATGTAAACAAAGTAAAACCCCAAAACCTTAAAACACCTTTCCCCCATCTCTCCCTTCTTCCCAAGCTTAACTTTAGTCCAAATTTTCTCTCCTCGCTCCCCTCAGTGGCACTGGGGGGGGGAATGGGGGCAATGGTCAGTGCATCAAATGTTGTCTCTGCAGCAGCCTCCTCCTCAGTGGAGCATTCCTCCCACTCTGCCCCAGCTCCAGCATGGGCTACTCCAGGGGCTGCAGGTAGGTGCTCCCTGGGGTGGGTTCATCCTGGAGCTGGCTGCCATTGGCTCTGCTGAACATGAGGGAAGCTTCCAGCAGCTTCTCAAAGTCACCCCTGTAGCCCCCCGCTACCAAAACCACACCACACAAACCCAATACAAAAATTCAAACCCAGACTCCTATACAACCTTTCAGAGTTAAGCTAGGGTTGAATGCAAGGAAGGAATGCAAGTCCTGACTCACATTTTTGATCAAAAAGAAACCAAAACACAATTGGCTCATAACATAACACTCACAGGACCACCAGAAGAAACTCAGAAGGGTGTTTCATGTTCAAGAAGAAGGATTTGTAGGATATATTTCTCATACCTCCTACCAAACAAGACTGTGGGAGTCAAAGGCAGTTACCATCACATTCAACCCACTCACTGGGCACAGACCACTGACCATCTCCTTGCTGGCCTAAACCAAGACGTCTTCACCTAAAACCCAGAGTATTTCACCTAACACCAAACTGAAAACCTTTTATGATTTATGAGCTTGAAATGATTTTATAAAATTTTCTCTAATTCATCCCATTTTCAAATGGCAGGGAAAAAATCCTCCTTTCCATAATAAAATACAGGCCTATTCATAGATTTTTATAGTAAAGCAACCAAAAAATTAATTAAAACCAAACTTCCATCAATTTACTCTTTCATCTGTGTAGGTGCACTCTGTGCTCATCACCTGCCTTATAACTTCTTGCTTTCATTATGTCTTTTTCTTTCCTACAAATTCCCTAAAGATTATATCCCCTTCAGGATACCCATGAAGAAATGCAAATGTTGTACCACACATGGTGAATAACAGCACAGTGAGATCAAAACTGAAAACATGGATGTGTGGACCAACAACCTGACTTTCTAGTTACGCTCACCTTAATTAGCATGCAACAAGCATCAGGATTTATACTACTGAGATTTAAACCAGGAGAGAATCATGTTGTGTCTAAAGTTGATTTAAGTATAAGTAATGTTTTATTTACTTTAGAAAACGGGTATTTTGCTCTATTTCAGCACTGGAGGGGGTGATGCAGTTTTTAATTAATTTAGTATTTTGATTTTTTCAATGTCAAGAAAACAAATGGAGCAATATAAAAATAATAGCAAAACAGCTAACATGGGGGTCTATAATGCAACCATTAGAGAAGCACTTTCAAAGCACTTGCAAAGTTCCAGCCACATGATTCCCATTAACTGTAATGAGCACTGGACAGATAAATTCACACATGTTGCTTTGAAGATTTATACTAAATTGGCCTCATCTTTGTTAGCACTGAAGGAATACTGATGCTATACAATATAAAAGAGAAATCTTTCAATTTGCCCCCTGCAATCTTCTTCATTATCCACAGAATTCTCCTGTAGCCAGTCATACTAGATTCATAAACTCTCCAATTTTACAGACAGTTAAAATATTAACTATAGCACACCAGTCACTCTCTGTAGAATCAAGTGCTAAAATGCTCCTTTGTTTAAGCACAGGCCCAGCTAGTTGTGCTCTGAAGCACATCAAAGGCCTGAACAAGTGGAACAGCACAGGGAGAAAGCTGCTGCTGTAGAAGCCAATCCATAATACCTTGCCAGGTCTTTAATTGCTGTGCATGTACATTTCACTTGATCTTGTGTTGCTTTGAAGTAAAGACATTAGCTTCAATGAATCCCAAAATGACCTCAAGTTATGGGCTCTGGAAAAAAACCCAAAAAGATAACCAGAAAATGGCAGAGGACCAACGTGAACTGCTTGCCCTCTGATTTCCTTCTTTTCTCCCTTTCTCTTCTAGTCTGTTTAAGGACAGGATTTAGTATTCATGGCCAATGCTGAACAGGCCCTGCAAATGAAGCCTCTTCTCTAGTCCCCAAGCCAGAAGAGCCCCAGGCTGCTCCCTGTGTTCCATCCTGATGGCCCAGCAGCACTAACACCCTTCATCTGATGCTGCAATCCAACACAAACAACTGTAAATCATGAAGACAAAACCCCAGAATCCATGGATCCAAAACTGTTCTTCAATTAAATGGCCTTGTAATTGGAGATTTAAACAAGTAAGCCACCTACCAAAGGGTGCCAAGGGCTGCCCTGCTACTGGTGCTGATGAAAACCCTTAGCCACCATCTCACTACCTACCATTTTCATCCCAATGAGTTCAGTACTTATAAATTAGTAATTTCAGGGGCTTATGAAGGGAGAACATCAACATTGTTAGTGCCCGGAAACTTGTATTGAAAAATCTATATACTACTTTTCTTAAAATCTGAGGAAAAACTCCCAAACCACCAGGAATTCTAAGGTCTCAAATAACATTCCTGTAACAAACAGAGTCAGAAATCAAAACCACAAGGATTTGATTTCTGGTCAAGGTGAAATCCACAAGGATTTGATTTCACAAGGTCCAAATGTTACATCTTTTATATGACAAACAAACAAAAAGTAAAAAAAACCCCAAAGCACAAGAAAGAAACAATACTTGAATGCTTTTTCTTCTGCTAGCACATTAAGTACAACTCCAACTCCTGGTTCTGCCCCAAGTGGAATCCCTCCTGCACTGGTGAGTGCCTTTGGAGAGCAGCAGAGGCTCTCTTTCCTCCAGATGGCATTTTCACAAGGAAAATACACTTAGCATTTTACAACTAGCAGTAAAACTGAAGGTGACTGAGTCTTCCCCTTGCTGCATGCCCCATCCAGGACAGACAGGAGCACCCCTGCTCGATGGCTGACCACACTACTATACTTACACTACTACACCCTGCACTAACTACAGCTCGGGCAAGCACCAGAAGGAACCTTCTGCTCAGGCTTTCTACTGCTTTTCCTGTGTGCGTTTTCCTTCTCTGAATTTTCTGTTGTTGTTTTCTAAGGGGATGACTTTTTTGTGTTATTCCTTCTGACACACTAGACACAAACATTACTGAGCCTAAGTCATATTTCAGAGTTTCCTCCAAATCAAACGACTAGTGAATTACTCAGTGTTATCTCTGTGTCAGCACATTCCCTCAAGGACAATATTGTCTTTTTTCCCTTAACAGTTAATTTGTTCATTGCAACACAAGTTTATTGAAAGCACTCTGAGTCTTTATTAGTGCTCTTAGCTGATATTTCCTACAGCTGCTGTGTCTCAGTATCGAATGCTGTGGAACAGAATTAAGAAGAAATTTTATTATAGCCACTTATTGTAGCCATGGCTTAAACATGAAATATTCCAAATACCCATAGGAGCATACTTGCAACTAACTTTAAGCCCTGAAATTAAAATATTTACACCTAGAAAGAAAAAAAAACAATTAAACAACAAAACAACAAAACAAACTCAAAACAAACAACCACACACACACACAATATCCTTGCAATTGTACGTGCACAGACATGACCATTCTTTAAAAAATCTCCACACCATCAGACACACTTCAGTTTGTTAATACAGAACGAGAAAAAGCATTCTTCTGGGTTACTGAGATCCATCAACCATGGAAAAACAAAACTGTACCTTACAGATAGTTTCCTAAATAACACACATATGTTCAAACCACGTATCTACATTGCCACTGACTCTACCAGCAAACTGTTCCAAAAATTCTACTGTAAACTGCCCCAAAGGCTAGAAACCTTTTCCTAAATGAAGCATTTCCTCAGTATTTCCCCCTTCTTCAGCCCTTTCTCCAGGTACATCACAGACACAATTGTACCCTGCCTCATTCTGCAGAGCAGAATAAACCCAGCCTTCCAGCTTCAGCTCATAACTCCTCTGCATTTCCTGTAGTTGTCCCTGTATTAATTCATTTGTCTTGAGTACAGATCACCTGGATGGGACCATGGGCCCAGGATTCCAGGCACACTCTCATTCCTGCTTCACACAGCAGCAGAATAAACACCACGACTGTACCATCCATGTTTTGCTGTTTGGTAGAATTGCTGTAATGAGCCTCTTCAGATACTTCAAATTTTAAAAACCCACCTTAAAAAACAAATCCTTATTATTAGCCCTTTATGATTCATGCAAGTTTATAGTAATATATTTAACAGTCTATTATTTCAGCCCATAAGACCAATATCTTATCCCAGTGTAATGTTCTGGTCTTTTGACCTATTTGATAAAGCTCCCATCCATTGCCTTGCCAGTAAGTAATGCTAGCAATTTCCAAGCCATTCCTCCTGGCATTAGTTTGTCACACACTGCTTTGAGGGGATTCCAACTTACTTGCCTCCCAGCCCAACACCAACACAAAATGTGGGTGTTTTCTAGCTGGTTTCTTGCACCACAATTTCTAGTTTAACTAATAATTTCTCTTGTGGTTTGTAGCTAACATCTTCATGAAATACAAACTGATCAGATCTTAAGATACTCCAAAATCCTTTCATGGCTTCAAAAAAAGTAATAGCAAGATCTTATGGTTAATACTAATTTATTTGTTTTAGTTATGTGCTTTGTTGTGTATTAAAAGAAAACAGCTTTTCATGTTTCTCTGCTCTTGTGATAAGACTGATTGCTCTCTCCTTAGTGAGTCCTGGGTCTGTAGGTGAGGGAGCCCAAGCATAGGCTGGAGGTAAATCAAGCCCTTTTTCCCACTATGAAAAATGTTCTGCTTCCAAAGCTCTGCTGCTCTTGGTCAAAAGCTCCAAAGATGCAGTGGCTGCCACTGAAAGGTTTTAGAAAAACAGGGCAATTGTCCATTCCAATGAAATACATCAGATGGATAGAATGGAAGTGACTGTTATCCATTCTCTCAAATCCTGGCAGTTGCAGGACCCCTTGGAGCTGCAAGCAAAAAGCCTCTACTGGGTCACAGTAACTGATGTAATCTCAAAAACTTGACTCTGACCATTCCCATCCTCTTCCTCCTACTCACATACACTGAATTCCTAAACACCTGCATCCATGGAAGAGAAATGCCTAGAGAATTGGGCTTGCACAGAACACTGGTCTAACTTGCTAACCTTTAGACAGCCAAACAAAAAGGTCAGAGCAAAGACTCTGCATGTTGGGCTGGACAAGCACACTTTTGCATGGTATGGTGAGGATTTTTTGATGTCCCACATATTAGTTTGCATCCCATGAAGCAGCAATGCTGTCATTTTCCATGGTGACTGAACACTATGAGCCACACACAGTTCAGACAGACAGAGCAAGGGAAAGATACACAAATTCTACAGGAGTTCTGACATTGCAGCACAGGGACTTGGATCCCACAGTCCCTGGCTTCCCTGCATCCATGTAAGATAGCAATAGCTGAATTCCTTCTCTTTCCAAACCCTGCTGTAGTGCATGGTTTGTATGCAACTGCATCTTGGAACCCAAAATATGCTTAAGGGTCCTACCATGCCAAATTCACCCACAAAAACCAAAAAAATATTATAAATGTGGTTTCAAGTAATTCTGAAAGAAATGTAAAAGCAATTTAAATAAGCCTTAAAAAAATACCTAACAATTGGAAAAAAAAGCTTTCAAGTTGTTCTACATTTAAATGTTTTAAAACAATCATATAAAATTATCATACCAAATCAGACAAAGGAGCTGATGCCACAGCTCTTCTGACTACATCTTCCTCAACAGCAGAAAAAAGCTCAGTCTGAGCAGAGTAGGGGCCAGCCTTACCTTCCCCTTGGGTTTACTTCAGCAGGAAGTTACTGATACAGATTTTTGGCTTAGCCTACAAGACAACTTATTTCCTAAGTTTTGTGACATATTTTGCATTCCTCATTCTGCTATTCCCATTAACTTTAATATGTTGCTGAGGAAATGTGTAGTTTACCAATCATATTATCATCAAAATCCTTCTTTTCCCAAGCACAAATTTAGTAAATCATACCTCTAATTTAATTCTTAATCAAGAGGTCCTTGAGCCTGACTCCTGAGACTCACTTAATGGATTCTGTTATGCACAGTATCAAAATGAAGCTGCTGTAGCTTCATGCCCCTGTCTTCTGCCTTGCTACCACTTTGAACCTAAAATAAAACATTAGCTGGTATCTGTGTTCCAGTTGGTTAAGAAATTAATTTCCAATCAAAATATTGGTAACAATAAGAATACAAACAGCATTAATGGTTCCAAGCCTCAGTAAGCTCTGTGTTTCTAATGTTCTGTGCCCAGAATTGAAAGCAGAATTTGGAAACAAATTTTGCCTTGTCATTGAAAGCTATGCATGTGCAAATTAAGTGTGGGAGGCTTATAAGGAATACTCCTCCTCTGCTCCCCCCAAAAAAAACCCCAACCAACCAAACTACCAAAAGCCCAGATTGGGATCTGTGAACTCTACCCACCTAGTTTTAAAAGGATATTTAGTTCTGTTGGTCACTGCATAAGTGTAATGCCATCATTTCTTAATTCAAATTGTATTGCACTGAAAAAACACGCATGTGCACTTACTTAAGCGTAGAGACTCAGGTGGGAAATCAGTTAAAAATAAATGAAATTATTTATTTTCTCCACTAGATTTCTTTCAGCAGTGTTGGGGAAAAAAAAGGCCCCAAAGTTTTAAGCTAACCTAAAACTTGGAGGGTTGACATGAAGTTGTTTTTATTTCCCATGGTTGCAGTTCCCTCTCCTTGCAACACAGCAACAGCAGCAGAGCAGCAGCCACCTGAGACCCAGGGGCGACACCAACCTGCCTGGCCAGGGACTGGTGCCACCCTGTGTGCACCAGCTGCTGCAGGAGTGAGTAAAGCAGCTCTCACTGGTGCCAAGCAGGATCTCACTGCAGAAACTTCTCCAAGAGCTGCAGAGGCAGAACTTCACAGTCCTTGTATTTCCAGGGAGCTCTCCTCAAGCTGAGGTGCCCTGTGGTCTGTGATAACAGGCAGCATGTACCAAACTGCTCCCTATGGAATACAGGCAGAGGAAACTCCAGGAAGCCCTGTTTAATGAAACAGCTTGGTGTGAAGGAGAAAGCCTTTGAGTATAAATGCCAAAGCCTTGTGTAAACTGGTACAATAGGATATTCCTATTGTATTTTGATATGGCAAATTCAAAAATCAGAATCCTGGTGGTATAATTACATGATGAAGTCCATGTTTTACTGACAGTCCAAAGAGGGGAATAATCTGCATGGAACTTGTTTCTGTGATCTGAAAACACAAAAGGAAATTTTAAAGGAATAAGCATGGTATGTGTTTTGTATAATAAAATTATATTCACACCTACATATGTGAAAACACAACACTGCAAACACATTTAGTATGACTAAAAGTGTTCTGCCACAAATCTAGACTGGGTGATCTCTTATAAGAACAGAAGATTTTGCATAACTAATAAAAGAATAGATCCATTTAATAGTGACATTTTCTCAATTTGAAGATGCACCAAAATAAATGAAGTAAATAAGAAGAGCAATTTGTTCCTCTGAATCAGTATTTTCTCTCAGTAAGCAACTTATTTGTATAAAGATTTTCAATAAATAGAGATAAAACATCCTGCTTTCCAGATTGGCACTAATGTTGGAAATGATCCCACATCAATAACATTTCCAAGTGGCAACATGGACAAAAGTAATCAGTACGCTATGTCTGTATGCAGTACAAAGTAAATATTTTAATGCAATCAATAATCCCAAGGTAAAGAGATGATGGCTACACAGCAAGACTCAGTAGGATATAGATTTCAGGTTGCAAGTCAACAAAGATGTAATAACTCAGCCCAGCTGTAGCATATTCCTCAGATACAACTTAAAAGCTCATTTGCCACCAAGGAATAGTCTCAGGAGCAGATCAAACCACTGAAGGATGATTTTCTCCATGTGCCACGGGATAAATAGCAGAAAATACCATCACTGGAGCCCAAGTCACGTGGGATCTGAGCCACAGCAAGCAAAGTGACACATCTCTATACTGCCTGAGGCTCTGAGCATGAGTAACTCAGCCACAGAGCAGTGAGGTCTGCTCCTCTCACCCAGCAGTGATCTTCACTAATCAGTGACCACACTACCATAGGTCCACATATTATCCTCCTTATACACCCATCCCCAGTGAATAGCACCCAAAATATCAAGCAGCACCTGACCCATAACTTGCGTGTGAAATTCCACCAGCATCTGAAACCAAAGCTTGTGAAGTGTTGGTCTGACACATTTTATTTCACACAGCAAAATCCATTCAAGTCATACTAAAACCTTGGCCAAAATTTGTGAGACATCTCCAGAGCTCTATGGCACTTGCAATTCTCACTAAGGTACAAAGCTGTTGCATTTAAGACCCTACAGGGTTGGCTGCTCCAGGACAGAGCAACTCCCTGAAGATATGTGAAATCACTTCTTCTGACTGAACATATATAAACACAGTAGGTATTCACAGCAACACATCCCTATGATAAAAATTTTCTGGCTTTTTTTGTATATTGATTCTAGACTCTCCACAGTCTAGAAAGCTAGAATCCTGGCTGGTATGTACAGCACTGGTGAAATTGTTAACTGAGTTTTTCAGTGCAAAATTCTTTCAACTCCACACACCTGCATGTTTTGTGTTCCATTTTCTCCCCAGGACACATGTTGTACAGCTGCTGCCACTATCTCAGAGACATTTCAGGCTCCATTCCCATCAGCTCTGACCAAAGCATCTGCCTAGGCATGAATCCAAGGGCCTCAATTCCTCTTTTTGTGCCCTTACTAGCTGTGGCAGACCTGGGCACAGCAGTCAGCCACTGTTTATGTCTGGAGCTTTGCTCTCTCTCTCCTTCTCTTCCCCAGATTCTATCCAATAATCCTTCCCTACTCAAGATGAGCACAACTAGTAGGCATCCTTTAAACTGCACAGTTAGTGCTTCTGTACCTGCAAGCAAGAATTAGAATAGGTGATTTGTATAAGCAGCAGAACATGAATAACAAAAAAATACTTTTTATATAATTTTCCTGTCCATTATTGGGAAACCAGGACTACTACTAAGGCAGGAACAGACAGCCTTTATTGTAGGAAAGTTTCATGGAACACATTAATTCATACAGGTTTTTGCAATTTCCTTACATTTATGAACTTAAAAAAGAATCAATGCTAATAAATCACTAGCACATATAAGACAGAGTATAACACCTTACAGCATTTGTCTTCTGATTTGTCACTGCATAAACTACATTACAGACTTTTGTAAAAGATTTTTCTCTTGTGTTTGAGGATGGCAGGTATGACATCTGCATTATCCAGATCATCTCAAGCAAAGAAATTGAAACAACTGGCCACCACCACTGAAGCTGTAATAAGATGCACAGGTCCCTGTGGTCACTCAGAAACTCTTCAATGGAATAATTTCTACTAGGATAAAAAAATTAAAAATCAAGTTCATCAAAGCAGTTTATCCATTTGGATAAAATCCTGATGAAAATCAGGCAGGTTTCCATTGGAAAGTTACTTCATTTCCTCATAGCTCTGCAGCAATCATCCCAGCACATTGTGGAAACCTGGGGATAAAGAAGTCCTAATCTCACCACTAGCAAACTCAAAAGCCAAGACTACAAGGCTCCCTGACAGCTTGGTAAATCACCAGGCAAACTGCTTTGAATTTACAGAAACTTCACTGCTTCTAAAGTCTTCAGCTCCTCAGAAGCTTTATAGCAATAGGCAAGCCTGACTTCAGGACTCTCAGTCTTCAGGGTTTTAAGCACTCCAGAAATTTGGTGAAAGTCTGTATACATTTATTAAAATAATCTGTATTTGAAAAAGCAATTTTCAGCATTCCCACTCTGCAGAAAATTTCAATGCTTCTTGTTTTCATGACATTTGGAATAAGAAATTTCCAATTAAAAGATCTAAAAAATCAGACTTACGCTTTTCAGGGAGTTATTGTCCAGAATAAAAGACAAGAAGTCACATTGCTCTACCTCTTCATTCAGAAGGCAGCAAACATGTGCAGATGGAAAGTCAAAGCTTCAGTTGCTGCTTGCTCGTTCTGACATGGCTGAAGACTTCCTAGATCAGGAATGTCCTGATTCACAGTGAATCTCCTGGTGCCTGCACATCCAGCCCCAGGCAGGTAAAGGTTTCTCTGGGCTGTGTAACAGGTGGGCAAACAGCACAGCCCTCAACAGCAACTTACAGCCCACAGCCAGAACAAACCTGTTACATGACAGCTTCAAGTTTCTTCTATTCAAATGTAATTAACATAAAAAGGGCAAGAGTTTTATCATCATTATTTTGAAACTGGAATAAGAGAGATTCTTCATTTTTCTTTTATTTCATGACTGTCTTCCCCAAACCTTTGACAGTACATAAGCTTGAACTGGCACAGATTGTAGTGTGTATTCCCATGGATAAAACATTCCCAGAAAGTGACTATAAAATCCCTATGAGCAAAACATAACCAAACACTGAAGGTGGACTGAAGCAACCTTCACTCACATGCAAACTCATTTCAGGCTACTGGGATTTCTGGATGAAAAAGAAAGAGTATCTATTCAATCACTTTTGTTTCATAAAATGAAAGATGCACTTAAGTTATTAACCTTTATCCACTGCACTTCATTGAAATGGAGTATTTTTCAAAGGAAACTCAATTTCACGGAAAATTTAACTAATTGGAATATACCTGTCTCCTAGCATCTCAATACCTTGAAGATTCAATGCACAGTTTCACACTAGCCCAGCTATACAGGAGTGCAGGCCTGGAAAATGCCTCTCACTGCACATCACAGAGCTCTGGAGAGATCCCAGAGCCAGCAATGACACATTGGCTGCAAAGCCAGAGGAGTGGTAGCAGACAGCCAGTGTGGGGTCCTGGCTGACTTGAACCATCACTGCACTAATTCCAGGTGCTGCTCCAGGGATCCAAACTGGCCTTTATGTTATGGAAATAACACCCTGCAACACACAGTAACCCTGGGCTGGGACCCAACACCCAAGGGGAGAAAAAGCATTTTAAGCATTTTACTCACGGTCTAATGATGTTTCTGCCATGTTTTACTGACCAGACACAAAGCCAAACGTGGAGAAAAAAAGGAGAAAAGAGTTAACTTTGCAACTCTAGAACTGGCTGACTGCATGCTATTTAACCATAGAGAATCACAGGAAAAGGATTTACCCTGTTCTAGTAATAGAGCAAAGGGCATCTCAGTTCAAGTCCTAATGTGGACATTGACTATCCTTCAGCACAGCCACCTCTGTTTGTGTTAACTCTTCTAATTTCATACATTAGGGCTTGCAAAAGAATCAATATTTATTGACCACTGCCTCATTTGCTAATATCTTCCAGTCTGTGCCATGGTCATACAGACATTACATACCTACCAGACATTCTACATATAAATCCATTGTATTGCTATTGGCCAGACTTGTACATCTCTGCTTTACCAAGCCATTAATTTATCAGGGGTGGGCACTACTCCAACAACAGGATTCCAGAAGATTTAGAAGACCATTTGAAAGTAGAATACGCCCAGACTTGCAGCATCTAACCTCATAGCTAGAGTTGTTTAAATGTATATATAAAAACTGTATATAATCAACTAATACAATCCACTAATCTGCCTGTTAGTGAGACCTTATGGGAAACTTCCTAGGCAGTGTGCTGGCTGATGTTGTAAATATGAACAGCTGCATGGACTGACCTGCCATCCAGGCTTGTTTGAAGACATTATAGGTACAGAAACTACAGGTAGAAATTCTTTTTCACGGCTCCTTTATGAGCCCTACGTTTTATGATGCCCTGAGTTCAACCTGAGCCTTCAGTTTAGAGCTTGGCCCATAAAGTACAGATCTGGCCGAGAAAAAATAGCCTGGAGCTGCTGAAGCAATAGTATCTGTGGTACCTGTGACCTAGGGACTATCCAGGTAACACTATCGCATCACACACATAATAGAATCATCTGTATCAGGCAAATACGCAGCAGTGTCAGGCTGGTCTGATGGGCAAGTAAAACACTGAAGTGGCACAGAGGAGTCAGTCTCCTCCTCACAAGTTAGGGTGACATAAAGCACTGTCCCTGAACTGAGGAGGCAGGTGGCTTTGAGCAGCACCTGCTCCTCCTCTCGAGTGTGTCAGCATGGAGCCCTCAGGCCTTGAACACAGAGCTCCCACCCCAGAGTGACCCAAACCTCCCCACAAGTACCTTTCTCCCAGGCACACCCAGCCCCCACATGGAAGTTTCACTTCCAGTCAAGGGCTGAAATGTGTGCATGTTGCGGTGCTGGAGAGTTCCATCTTGCACTGCAGAGATGTTAACATCCACAGCTTGTTTACATAGGGAAGGGAGGTCAGAGTGAGTTGTGGAATGGTTTAACAGGGAAAAGGAGTCTGTTAAGAGGAGGAAGTTAAGAGTCTTCTTCCCTCATTGACCCTTCTGTGAAGCACATCCACTGGTTTCACAGTAAGAGAGCTGTAGACAATCATAAAACTCATGCTTTACTCCCCTGTGCCAGTAACACCAGCTGCCTTGGATCTTGTCCTCAGAGCACCTGCACAGCATTAAGGACCCAAGCACAGTACAAACAAAACACCGAGAATTCACACCTTGTTCAGTAGCTCCCTTACACAGATGAACCTTCAAGAGTACAATAAAGAAAAATAACCCAAAAGTACT
The DNA here is from genome assembly GCA_018697195.1 of Certhia americana. Lineage (NCBI taxonomy): Eukaryota > Metazoa > Chordata > Aves > Passeriformes > Certhiidae > Certhia > Certhia americana. The sequence goes on along the minus strand of JAGMWU010000021.1, from coordinate 863,805 downwards.
CAAAACACTGACAAAGTACCAAACTAACACTCTGCACATTTACTTCAGCCCTATAAGATTCTTTTCTTGCTAGAGAATCCTACAACCTCAACTCACTGACTGAATGGGCAACTGTTTACAAGATTATCCAAAAAAAATTGTAAAATCACAACTTCACTGCTGATTTAAATCACAATACAAACTGTCATTAGCTAAGAGGGGCCAAATAACTGAGTTGATTGAGTAAATTTGACTACTTTTGCCCTTGCTGATGAATGTAAGCTATTTTAAAAATTAAAAAGCTATTAGACTAGTGAAAATATTCCAAACAGTATTTCCATGTTTAAAAATCAGCTGGCAGAAGCATGACTGCTAATACAGGCTGCCTGAAAATTCAAAACTGGAGATAATGGTCAATTCCTCCACTATTCTTCTCCAATTAGAGAATTCTGCTTCAGTTGAAATCCATTTAAGTGAACAACATCCATACATTGAAAACAAAGATTAAGAATACATTAGGTCAGAGTAAGAATCCTTATGATGTGAGTAGGCAATTACAGAAGACATCTCTGATTTTCCACCTCCACCTCTTTTATTTATTTTCTTCTCTGTCAATACAAAACTGTGGCAAGAATTGAAATCAATAATAATTCCCCTCCCCACTTTTTAAGTGTCACAGTAGAAAAAAATAGATAGCTAGTAAAAAACAGTGGTCTTGTGAGAAAGCACAAACATCTGCTCCCAAGAAAGGGTAAGGAAAGAACAAATATTAGCATTCCCTCCCTACAAAACTGGTAGCAGAATTGCTGGAATGCTGTGTCCAAAGGAATTGCTGGTTCACTGTAGTTTGTGGACAGCCAATTGGCAAATCATAAATTAGGTCAAATTTTCATAAAACCAGCCCCACACATGTACATTCATGAAAATGAACAAGTATCTAATATTCCAAAAACATCTTCTAATGGCTGTTATCTGATGGCTGAGCACTGAACAGTCCCAAAAATAAAGTAAAACATTATTATCTCCAGAAAATTTGATGAAGTGAGCTTCTGCCTAGTGCTCTGGGTAAGATTTGGTTAGAACAAAGAGCAGACAGCCTGGCAACACCACCAAAGAAGGAAAATGTTCAAAAGTTTGCCACTATACAATCTAAAAATTGATAAATAAAGCCCCTAGGAAACAGTCATTGAAAAGTCAGCACTGTGAAGCCTAAGGCTATACTTTTACATCTCTATAATTCCCTTACCTTCCAAACCAATCAAAAGCAGCACGGAACTTGTAAAATCTAACAATCCCACAGTAGTAAGAAGCCATTTTCCATGAAACATAATTGCATCATTTTATCATCAGGCAGAAAAATGCAACCCCATATGTGATTAATATTGGGCAAATACATGAAGTTTTCTTCTGCTTTCAAGAATATGTTATTCCTTTTAGCTTGATGTATCAAAGAAAAACATTTTAAAAGTTCAGGGAATTTTGTAACTTTCACACATGCTGAGAGTTAAGACAGGGTCATGGTTATATCATTTGCAATGGCACAGCCTCTTAACAATTTTCCTTTCTTACTTAATCATACATAGTTAACAAGAGCAAAGTAAAAGTTAGAATTTCAGGTATTTGCAACGTTTCCTCAATAGCCTTTCATTTCTATTTGGGCTGAAACTTGATCTATTCTGAATAATGGAAACAATGTTCAAAGCATACATCCCCCCCCAGCATTACACTTAGTTAATGGTCCTTTACTTGTCATATTGTGATTTTTATACTCCATATAAAGGTCTCCTTTAGGTTAAAAAAAAGAAAATGTGTCTTAACATTTGAAGCAAAGCCAAATAATGCCATACTGCTGGGCAATTTTCAAAGCCACATTAAAAGAGGATCATAAGAAAAAGAGGCATCCAGTACAAAAACACTACATGGCTCCTTCTCTGTGCTCCACGATTTTGTTAAGATACTCTTTTAATGCAGCCATTCACTGCAACAGGCTTTACAATATATATATATTAAATATTATTGCCTCCTCTAACTGACAGATCATGTTTGGTGAATCTTGACCCTTCAGCTCCCCAGAAACCATATTAGACTGTTACAAAAGCGTTAAAAATATGGTGAAAACCATAACAAAAATGTCTATTTTCCTGATGGATAAGTTCTTTTTGGATGGTGAATGGCTCGAGAGATTCCTGCACAATGTGATTGTCTCAAGGGACCTAAACCACAAGGAGATTCCCTCTGACATTTCAGTGTCACCTCTGAAGACGTGCTCATGCAAAGTCCTTCTCCTAACCACCACAGCTGGCACAAAACAAATCTCAGGACCCCCCTGAGCAGCAGAGGAGGCCCAGACATAACCCTGAGAAAGGAATATTGACCTAATTTGCACTGCAACGAGGTGCACCAAGATATCCCAAACTGGACCCAGTCAGAGCCCCTTCCCTGCTCTCCTCTTGCCTTGAGGCAGGAGCTGTCCCGGGACCCCCTCACCAGGCAGGCACACGGCCAGCACACAATTTATCTGAATAAATTACACAGGTCTGGGAGCCAGTGAACATCTGGCCCCCGACACTGGCTAAAGCAGCACAAGGCTCCAGAGGAGCTTCCTGCCAGGACTGCACACACCAAGGCACAGGCAGCAGCACAAATCTGTGAATGCCTTGTACATTTGCTGCCCTGAAGTGAATTAGAGATAGGTTTGCTCCTTAAATGTAAAGGTCAGACTGTCAAAAATCTTTATCCAGACACTGTGTTCCAAAGTCTGGAAGCTTCTAGGTTACAGAAACTCAGAATTTATTCCATTGGCTTCCCTGTGTGTGCATGCATGTGTATGCATATGTTTAATACACATTTTAAATTTTAATAGATTGCTTTTAACTAATCATATCAAGTGGCATTTGTGCAATGTAAATATTTGCTTTGTTCCTTTAACACACTTTCAATTACACAGAAAATTTCAGAGAAAAAAAAATTACAGCAGGCCGAATATTAAAAGGTGGGCAGAGAAAAGAGTGAGAAACTAAGCTTCAAAGGGAATTTTACACTTTGATTTCAGTTTGCATATTCCAAATGCTCACATTTTGCTACACAGATGTCAAACCAGGAGGCAGGTAATAAAGCAGGTTTCTTTAAGATTAAACAAAAAACCAAGAAACATTTAAATTATCAAATTAAACCATATTCCAAGCATTGCAGAAATAACTGACATATTGCTAGACCTTCCCTAAACATTATTGAACCATCTCTTTCCTTTGTAGCAGGGGTCTGTCAGCTATGCAGGTCCTTGCCAAAAATAAAGAAAGGATGGCAGCATTCCCCATCTGCTGACAAGTCCAATCTAAGGGAAGACAAAACACTGATTTTATTTACCTCTGTTCCAATTACTGTCAGGCGATACAAACAGTCAGCATGACACACAGCCAGGTTTATTCATGTGCCCAGCCAAGCCAGGCCAGGCATAATAAAGAGATTACACACTCCGTTTGGAGTACAGGCAACTTGGAATGGCTTTTATTGAAACTTAAACATGGGAAATATTGGGTAGTAGATTTAGGTGTCACACAATCAGAAATACATTTGGATCAAAAATACAACACATGGCACCCTCAGAGAATGAGGGTGACTATTATTACAGCACAACAGGCCTGCCTGTCTCTCCCTGCCAAAAGAAAAGCTTGGAATAACAGCACAGAGCACATGGCACTTTAAACTTACAGGAGAGAGACTGGAAAGAGCTTTACAGAGTAGGAAGGAAAAAAAATTTAAGTACGGTAAAGTATCTGTGCCCTTGAAAGACATCTCCTCATAAACCAGCACCAGTCCCTGTACTAGAGTCACCCTGCAAGAGAAAGGACTCAACATCAAGAAATGGGAGAGAAGGGGCAACAGTAGGACTCTGCCCGCTTCCTGGGTTTCTCCTGCTCTCACTGGCATTACCATCTCTACCAGGCAGAGACCAGGGGATCCCACTCTGCCCAAAGAGGTTGTGGATGTGCTGAGAGCACATGGCTTCCACGCTGACCAGTTCTCCTTCACCCTTTCCCTCTGCTACTCCGTTTGTTTCCAGCTGTTGAATTCTTTCTGCTGTATACTTTGGGCTGGACCATCTGCCTCCCCCGAGGTTGCACAGGTGGCCCTGATTCATAGGTAGAATCCCAAGGCACAGCCTCCCTAATAACTAAGGATACAACAACTCGTATTTTCTATCTCAGGCTTTCACTTTTCAATGGTCAGCTATCTCAGAGAGTTGAAATTCACACTAATCTCACCATTTTCCTGAATAAAATTCTTGTTTGTTAGAATATACTTTCATGTGCACTAAGATGTTACTGCTTCTGTCTGAGAAAATGTTAGTTTAAGAAAAGACCTGCAAAATAAAGACATTGGAGTTTTTCTGACTGAGGTCAGCAAGAGCTCAAGCCTGTTTTGACATGATGGTAACTGGTGCCATGGATGCAGGAACAAACGTGGGCAGGAGGCTCTAAGTCACTAATGGATTTCTGCTTGATGAGATGCTGAATGAGGAACCTTCACGGGAACAACACATGGCACAGAAGAATGAGGTGTCTAGAGAGCAGGGTTCAATCAAATAGATAAAAGAATGCCAGTATACAGATAATTACTGCTCCCATTCCCCACAGCATTCCTAAAGCTGCCTGTACTTTCCTCAGTAACATGTCAGTCTGGTCATTCTTTTAATTTACAACCTCTGCACTGGGTCTGTGGATTAAGGTGTGCAACAATAACCTTTTTACTGTCAGCAGCTGAACCACAACTTTACTCTAAAATAAATCCAAAACAAGATAGGTGCAGTGTCCAAACAGACTCAGTCCAGGAAATAACTATTCCAATAAGGCAACAGGATCAGACTTCAAGAAAGATGCAGCTGTAACACAACATAAGCCAGTGGGAACTACACAGTGATTAAGTTTTCTTACCCCAGCCAGAAGGTGTTCAGCCTGAATTATGGACTAAGACCACTCAAGGAATCTGACACCTTTTTATCAGCAACATTTAAAGGAAGAACAGTGTTCTTATCTGCAGATTGAGCTGAGAAACAGGGTGATGCTTACAGCAAGGCTTGGAGCTCTGTGACTACAGGAATATCCTTTGTCCTAACACACAACTGTACTCCCATCAGGATGGCAAATGATTGCAACAACTTCTGACATATGAACACCGAAGCAGCTCTTTGCTGTGCTTCTCAGCTTGCTCCAGAGTCAGGATGTGAGATGGTCTCAGCTGTGCAATATGTTTGCTGCAATAACTGAGACACTATAATGATTTCAAAATTTAAAATCTGTATAAGACAGAATGGAAAGGAAATTACAGCAGATATTACTAACAGGAAAAAGGTTGACAGTTCAAATCTTTTTAAAATGTAGATTAAGGCTCTGTTGATAAGTCTAGTCAATTTGCTGTCCAGGACACTCTTGCCCCACTTGGCCAGCTGAGACCCTAAATTGCCAGCAGGCCCAGTTTCTCGAGGGTATGCCCAAAATCATAGAACCCAAGACCTTGAACAAAGCACCAGCTATGCAGCCAGTCAATTCACCTGTTCAGCTCACCTCCTTTTTCTCAAATCCTCTTCTCTAAGTAGGAAGATGGAGTAGACTCCTGACTCTCTGAACATTGTTTCGAGAGATATAAAGTCCCTCATGATATTTCGAAGTCCCCTCTCTGCAGTGTCATTCACCCCTACCCAAAAGAGTAGGAAGGGATGATAGTCCACAGGCCTGACCAGCCTTGGCAGCCTCTTGTGACATACAAGCACCCAGCAGGCAGACTTCTCCAGAGACACTGTCTGGATGATAAATAGGATCTCTCATTAAGAAGTCTCCAATTACTCACCCTCCATTCTGGAATCACCAGTTCTATGGGGGTAGATGATCAGATTGATTTTGCATGGTTGGCTTTTCCTGGGACTTGCCTATTTACTCTCTCCCTCCTCATTCTCCAGTTCCAGGACATTGCATCTGTCACCTAAGGGGTGGGGAAGGAGAAGGTCCCTCCTCCTGCCCCAAGCAGAGGTGAGAATCCAATCTCCTTTGTTTTAGGAGTTAGCTGAGTCAGTCAGTCAAGGCAGGATGCAAACTTACCTCCCCCTTGCAAAGACTTCAGGCAGTACTCGTACTCAGCTTGTGACAGCAGCACATGACACTCTGTGTCCTTCTCTCCCACAGAGCCCCAGACACTGCTGCTGGGTTTGCCCTCTTACCACATGGCTGCTTGCTTGAAGAGCCCATCCAGCTGGGCACACTCGTACCCATGACACCCACTCTCCCCTCAGACCCCAGAGGGACTGTCACGTTCTGGAGTGCCATGGCAGTTTTGTTCTGGGCAGGTTTTTCAGCTCTTGGGAGGCCATTCTGGGTGGAGCTGTCCACACAGGCATTGTACCCTTGGATCCCTCCCTGCAGAACGTGCCAGGCTCAGGGAGCATCACTGGATAATTTAATTCAAAAATGTCATCCAACGTGGAATTATGCATCAGCAAGATTTTTATTTTATGAGTCATCGTATTTGACCACAGTGCTAGGCAAGTTGTGAGATCTTTGGGCTTCAGCTTTTGTGCCCTCCAAAAAAAAGAATAATACACCATTAACACCAGCTCCAGCCAAGAGAGAACAGAACTCAGAGTCCCCTGGGCCCCAGCCCTGGGCATTTCTGTTTAGGCTGGAGAGTATTTACATTTCTCAAATGTGCACTAGAACCAAGCTGTGAAACATCCTGAAAAATTTGGTAGGCTTAAAATCTCTAAGTTTGTAAAAGCATGAATTTCACTATAATTTCTAATTCTTGGGAATTATCATTCCAAGCAGCAAAGTAATGACTGCTCCTGATTACAATTCAATCTAATAAAAACCCTGCAGAATAGCCACACACACTTGGAACAGAAAAGGGAAATGCAGTTTTCTGAACATCTCCATTCATTCAGAGCACAAAGCTGCTGAAACCTGGGCCTAAATGTCTCTCACCAGTGCTCACAAGCTGGTGTTGTAATTGATGCCAAAAATTCAGCAGCTTTATCATATGCATTTTTTCTACTGACAAAGTATTCCATGGAGCTGTATTTCAATTCTGATTCCATATGTCACTTCAATTTCTGATCAGAGCTTAAACATAAAAAATTACAGCCCACCTCAGTGGACTAATAAAAAAGGATCATTTCTTTTTACATTTCAACATTTATTAGCCTCAATCATTTCAGAAATATAATCATTATACTCCCTTTTACTGATAACAGCTCCACACACATGCTCATCCCGGGGGCTCCTCTGAACAGATGTTCTTTTTCCATTTATTTCTGAGGGTGCCATGTTGTTGCACAGCAAAATCAGCCATCATGCAGTATCAAGAGAAAAAGTAATTTTAAAAAGACTAGGTTTTTTTCCTATTCCCCATTACCCTTAAAAAAAAAAAAAATTGTTATTTCCTTCCATCTTTCCTAAATAAAAAGTCAAAGGCAGAAGAGGTTTCAAGTCAGAAGGAATGATTGGGTTGATCATTCTGAACTCTGCATTTCCCAGGCATTTTGATTTCAGGAAGGGCTGATGAGTTTAACCAGAACACAGCTCCCAGCTGGCTCAGCACATACTCCAGAAGCATACAAGGACCTGGCTGGAAAAAATCAGTACTTAGGTTAATCTTGGTTTTCAGAATCACTGATCATATATATCTGTTTGGTTGATAGTCTTTCAAAACCTTCCCAAAGAAATTGATTGATCCCTCCTACTGAAAACCCAAGACAGACAGGATGCTGTTTTCAAAAAGACTTTTACAAATTCCATCAATACTGGAATAAAACCAGAAAAAACAAGGCATTTATTGATTTATACATTAAAATAACATATGCTTTTTGTGCATGTGTAGTCTCCCTTAAGTGAAAACTGGACTTCTAAAGAGAATCTAATATTGAATCTATAAGTATTACCCATCAGCTCTCCTTCTCCTTTTTTTTTTCTTTTTTTTTTTTTTTTTTTTTTTTGTCAGCCATAAAAACTAGAGATAACATGCTTAATTAGTGTAGAATGAGGTAAAAATCACTCCCTGGACTGAAACAATATGTGGTGCAACAATAACTGAGCTCCTTGTGAACTACAGATCATTTAAGTCCAACCTGGAACCTGGATGTGCCTGGATACAGAGCTGGAAAGTGAACACCTGTATGGTTTCTGCAACATGTAAAACTTTTAACTGAAAATCTTCATCTTACTCAAGACACTGGGATCAATTCTACTCCTTCCATTAAAAGATTTTTTCACTCAAAATTCATGTCCTTGTAGTTCAAGCCATCTCAGTTCAAAAGTATCTTATCTCAGCAGGAACTGGTCCAAGTATTACATGAATCAAAACAGAAACAAAACATGGTTTCCATTTTCCAAGGATAACTTTCCAACTTCATGAGTCAAAGCAAAAATGTTTAAGAATCACATTTAAACTGTATCTCTTTCCCTGCAGACCAAAGCTAAGATAACTTAACTGCATAGTTCTGCTTCACACATTGCTGCATCTCCAAAATCTACATGTAGGAAGTATTTACTAAGTACATCTTTCTATTACCTGTGAATCTGGAGTAAAGAGGATTGGAATAACCTCTATGTGCTATATACATGACTCACTCAGAAAACAATTCCATTTATCAAGGATTTGGTTTGAGTTTTTTGTTAGGCTGGTTTGGTTTTGTTTTGGTTAGGGGTTTTTAGTTCTTGTGGGGTTTTTTATTTTGAATACAGGCTCAGCAGTATTTTGAGAACTTGAGGTTAAGGCAGATCCAAGAGTATGAATCAATTGATAACCAGCTGCTAGCTGAAACACCAGAAAGCGGATAAATCACTCATTAGTGGTCCTAAAGGCATAGCTCTACCTCAGCACCAGGAAACCAGGAATGCCCAGGACTGCACTGGGTCACCAACCCAGAGTGGGCTACCAGCCCTGGTTCAAGGGAAAGCCCCACAATTACCTTACTTTGCACAGTTTTGTCCCTGCTGGAGTCACAAACTCCAGCAGCTCCTGACTCTCAGCAGGTACAATGTGGAGCCCTGACCTGCCCTATGCCAAGGATGAAGGCAGTACTGGCAGTTCATACACTGTACCCGTCACAGGTTCCATCCAACTTAAATTTACGCTGCTTGTATTTAGTAGAAGATTCAGCACAACCACTCCAACACAAAGCAGACTACTCGGATACATAAATACTAGGAACAGATTTTGGCAGCAACCTTGTCAATCTCCTGTCACCACTTTGTCAAATGCCCTCCTGCAGGAACTCCTGTGGTGCAATGCGTGTGCCAGCAGCTCCTGCCTCTGGTCTCCACAGACTCTGTATGGGTTCATGGCTCAGCCCAAGCAGAGCAGCATTTTGTTTCTCCTGCAGCCCTGGCACTGTGGGCACACAGCAGATACTCCCACATCACATCCACATGAGACACTGCAGCACAGGAAAGCTGCTGCCCCTCCTGAAACCAGCACAGGAGAGCTGAATGCAGTGCTCTGTAATGTGCCACAGAAATGGGACTGCAATGAAATAATGTTTGTTTTGCCTTGAAGGTTCATGAACAGGCCTGTGACCACAACGCAATTTGAAACATCCACAAACTAATGTCCTTTGCCTGGTGAGTCCTGGTCTTCCCTTAGGAGCCATGGCCTAAGGAAAGAAAGGCACTGAAAAGCTCCCTCACTGCCCCAGTGCCACTGCTAAATCAGTGAAGTGTTTCTGGTGGCTTAAATGGTGGCAGACTCAGTGCCAAGGAAGAAACTCCTCTTTTGCAACCACACTGTTTAAGGATGTCTGGCACAATGCAACAAAAAGAGACAAAAAGAAACTGAAATTCAGGGTTATTTATATATACATGCATACATATATACTTTTCATGTATATACTACAGATGTGTACTCTCCTTCTAGATTACTTTAAGTTAGGCTCTAATTTACAGAGATCATCTCTGTTCAGGACAGTATTTCAACTTATAGCCCTATACTTCAGCAAAAGTCCCTGATGACTTCAAAAATAATTTAAAAAAAAAAAAATTTAAAGTTCATCTTTAGCCAGCAAGAAGAAAATGCTGAAACCTCCTCTTCAACAAAGGAAAGGAAGGAAACATGAACAAAGAATGAAAATAAGTCAGTACCATCCGTTTTCATTTTTCTGTCAAGGTCACCGGAAAGGATGGTGCTTCCTACAGCTTCTCCTGGCACAGACAGCTGATCTCTGTGGGCTCTGCAGTCCCCAAGAATATCTCACCAAATTCAGCCACTCTGGAGCAACAGCAGTGCTGTGACATGCAAGTTTACTCCCAGCTAAACTCCGCCAACAAATTACTCGTTTCTGACAGATGTTTCTGTTTAAAGCCACATGGAACTGTATGGATGATTCCACCTCAGCAGTCTCAAGAGCCAGCCCAGTAACTCCCTCCAAGAGCCAGAAATTTGCCAGGAACAAATGAAAAACCTAATTAGATCAACAGACAAAACTTGGATCAAGATTAGAGGATCTGACATGACAATGGGATTAGACTATTTACAAGACATAATAAGGTATGGCTATTAATCATTTCACAACCAATTTTTGCAGCACAAGAAGCAGTGACAAATCAGCATGAAAAATGAAGATATGAGCATATCCTTGTTTCAGTGTAGCGTGTGCTCCCTCCTGATGCCAAGCTCCCTAGAATCACTGTCTACTCTTTGAGAAAAACCACTCAAATAGCAAAAGGAAGCAAGAATTGGAGGCATAGTAATGGCAATAAAAATAACAAAATCCTTATCGCCAGGTGCTGATCGTTTCGGGTACACAAAAAGGCTAAAAATTAAATAAATCATTGCAAAAAACACCATTTGGAGCTATGTGGAAAAATTAATGCAGATAAACAGCTGGACAGACTTTGCAATGACAATGTAATTTTTTGTCTTCTCCACCTTGTCATTCTCTGACTGAAGAAGCCTAAGAGATTAGAATACAAGGGTATTTATAAGTAACAAATTAAGTACTAAGAAAATGAGTCTGAAAACAAAAAGTCCCCTTTGTTGCTTGTCCCTTTGACAGATTGTGGAACTGAAGAGGGCTCAAGTCAAACCAGAAGACAGCAGTGACAACAGAGGTCAACAACATGCACTGGTTGGATGAACTAAGTTCCATTCCCTACCAGCTGGTAGCCTCCACACAGCTCCCAAGGGATGCATTTCTTCAACTACTGACAAGTCACAAGAGGTCTAAGTGGGATTTAGGCCAATGAGAAACTGAGCCTGAACCTCAACAGTGCTTCTGTCCTGTTTTTGTTCCAATTCTCCACAGACCTTCACCTTCTGTTCCCACATCTGGGAAGCCAGAGTTGGAAACACTGTGCAACACTCCTCCAGTGGAAAGAGGTCTTTGTGCATGGCTTTCCTTCTTACTGCCTCTTGTGCCACAAACACAGCCACTAGAGTCTGCCTGGAGGAAGCTCCTTTCCCCAAACATTCTTTCCTTTCTCATCTCTTTGTTCTTTGGAGCAAAGACACAGACAGGCTTCACACACAGCAATGCAACCTGGTCCCATCACAGTGCAAAGTCAATGTGGTTTTAATAATCACCTTATTTCTTCTTCTAGTATCACCCATGAAGGCCTGGCCAACAACAACTTGGTTTTAAAGAAAGGAAATCATTGACAGGCACTCTAGAAGAATTTTACAGGTACTGACTGACATGTGGAGCTATACCTCTACAATATCAGCAAAGAAAAAGAAAAATCACCTCACCTGTGGATCCTCATACTCTGCCTATTAGGTGTGGTTTGCTTTCTATTTTAATTGCAAACTGAAATTTAGAGCAGTTTTTTGATCAAAACGCAGACAACATCTGGTACAGTGAAAGTGTCAGTTCACCTCTGGAGAAGCCACTCTGTATCAGTAATTTAAAATCCTTCACCAGTCCAAGGTAGCCCACATGTGGGGGCTTTCCATCCCAGCAGTGAGGCAGTGCTTCCCAAAGCCTGTGCAAACAACCTGGGGTAGGCAGGATCTCAGCACATTTGTCATTCTCTGACTCAAGAAGCCTATGAGATTACAAGGGTATTTACAGTTTATCACCAACAAAATTGCAACACCAAGCAAATTAAGAAATAATACAGCATAAAATATAAACATTTCTCCATTATAGACAGGTTCTAGATGGAAGCACCTGTAACAGGAAGAAAAAAACTTTCACAGCAGAAGTAACTCCAACCTTTACCACCTGAATTGAAGGGCATTATCTCAGGGCAATAGAACAGCAGCTGATGTCAGTGAATGTTGGGGAGTGCTCCAGCCTGAAGTGTAACTGTCTAACAGGATGGCCATTTATATCTTAGCACAGCAGCCAGGCAGAGAAGGGTTGGGCTGCAGCGAATACATGAGAAAAACTGTGGTTTTCCCCCCAAACTTCATCACATCCTAAAATTTAATTGAAATTAGTAGTGTATTTAAAGGACTTATGTTAGCATCAGTATTGGTCAGTGCTGAGAGCAATAAAAGCACAGATTGCAGCAGCAATATTACTTATTCCTAAATACATTGCTTAATCCTTTCATACATACTTCAAAAAAAAAAATTGCTCTTTGTCAAATTAAGTATGGCTTTTTGATAAAATTAGCACTTTACCTGGCACTCTGGTAGTTCTGATATGAAAGGAATCTAGATATACATCAGTTCTCATTTAAGTCCTGCACTTCAGAAATAGATAAAAAATTAAATCCTTCTCTCAAGCTCATCTTCTAGTAAATCCTATTAACAAGAGATAATCTGAGATAATTCTAACAAGGCATGAGCATCCCTCCTTTCCTCAGTGACTTTTGACATTGCACATCATCATGCCAGTGAAGTAGTACCCCTGCCAGTGCTAGCACCTATAAATGCCACATTTCTGCAATATTTCTATTGCTTTTCACTAAATACTCTACGTTTCCTAAAAGCAAATACACACATAAATGAAATGGAGAGAAGATGGAAACTATGAGAGAGGAGCAGCATTTATACAATAATAGTTTGTTTAAAAAAATACATGCTCTCCAAGCCCATGGTAACAGCAACATTTCAACAGGACAACAGAAAAAACAAGGAGCTCTGTGAACAGCCAAACTATGGAAATACAGGGTTTCCTGTGCAATAAAGTCCAATTTTCTTTGTCAGTGCATTAGAAGGAAGATCTTTCTGCTTGCAGTAATCTGATAGTTTTAGGACCCTTCCTGCCTCATTACCCTAAGTGGAAGCTGGCCCATGTGGACCAAAGCTGCCAGTGAGCAGGAAGAGCAGACAGATACCTATAGTCATACATCAAGCATTGGCACAGCATCCTCATCTCCTCAGGAGACCCAGCAGAAAGTCCTACCACAGGGAACTGAGCCAAGGGTGGCCTAGATGGCATTGTTCAGACACATGTGGGCCATTGACATGGCTCTGTACAGAAGGACCACACTGAGTGTAGTGGCACACAGTCAGTGCTGAGGTGCCACTGCCTTCACAAGAGCATCTCCATCAGGAGGCGATTGGGCAGGGCACAGCAAGCTCACACTCTCACACACACACAGACACACTCAAGAACTCACCCACTCAAACACTCGCACACTCACACAGGCTACTGATGGCAGGAGAGGGCTGACGAATGAACGGCAAGAGGGGTCCTCTACGTGGAGTTCCCCTGGGATTTATTGCAGCCACACACTGAATGGGTCCAGAGATAGAAGACCAGGATAGGCTCAGGATCTGAGTCTAAGTATGGGACAGAAGGGAATGGATCTCGGGCCACGGTCCAATGGGAACAGGTAAAAGTGGTGCAGAGGAGGATCAACCAACTGGGAGAAGCAATGGGATAACAGGGGTGGAGCAATGTGGTAAACTGGGGCCAATGGGGATCAGGAGAGGGGAGAACATTCTAGGGAGTAACCATAGGGAAAACAGGGCAGTCTGGGTCAACAGGCCAATGAAGGGTACAGAACTGGGGTACATTAACTTATAGCAGCAAAAGACTGTGGGGAGAAGCCTTTTGTCACTCTAAGGTTGGTGTTACTTTGGCAACTCAGTGTCTCTCTTTCCATGGAGTTCGTTGTCTCCCTGGCAGGTTCCTGGGCCTCCATAGCTGAGTTCCCAAGTGTTGCACACACATGGTACTGAGTCCAGGACCCCCAGCCACCAACATGGACATGGGCTCCAAATCAGATCCCCCACAGCTCAGAACTCTGCTTTCAGAGTCCTTCAGTGTTGAAGTCTGCAACCCCATCTCACAGCTACTGTAGGAAGGGTGACATAGACCATTAGTACCTGTAAAATATTCCTCCCATTCAAATATAAGCAGCTACATTGATAAACAACATTTAACTACACTAATATGTGTGGCTAATAAAAACTTCAACATAGTTAAAACACATCAATTACATCCCAGCACCAAAGCTATGAACTTCATTTTCTTTCACCTGCTGAAGAGACTATGACAAGTGTCTTGCACCAATGCAGTTCTGGGGCTGCAGGTCCTTGTCTCACTGCCTCTGCCCTCTGTGCTGTGAGGAATGCCACACATTGACATCTCAGCTGCTTCTGATGCTTAGCACACAAATGTCTTCGTCATAAAAAATAAAGAAGTCTTTTTATAGTCATTGTAACTCATGAGAGCAAAACCTGCTAAGAAAGGCTTCTCCAGTTAACAACTTAAATGTGACAATTTTAGCAACCTCATATGTACCCAGTATGGTTCAATTTCCCCCACAGATGTTTTTCTGATCCTGGGTAGGCAAAGCACTCATTTGTCCTAATTCTGAACGAGTGCAAGCTAGTCTCCTTCAATCTCAATTAGCCAGTAGGAAATTTATTTAGAAAGCTGACAGGAACTATTTGGGGGATTAATGATCACTGATTTATGAATATTGAGTAGCATTTCAATAATCCAAGCAGAGTGATCACTTGTAGATGAAGCCAGTTCTCCCAACCATTATTGTCTGTAGCAATCACTCAAAGGCAGTTAAATGATTCTGATTTATGACCTTAACCTACAGGGCCCAGTACATTTGCTCTATCAGTGTGTAAATTCTAAAAACGCAATTCCCTGCACCTCTAGAGAGCCAATTTAAGTCAACATTATGCATGAGCTGAGCATGCTTGAATTCTCAGATCTCTTATTTCACTCATTAAATTTGCACTGAACATCTTGCAATTAAAATTTCATATAGATTTTTTTCTTATGATTGACATTTGGCCTTGGCAAAATGAGTTTAAATTTTGTTTCTTTAAAGATTTAGAAGGAGATAGATTGATCTAGACATTGTTTTCTGCATGATGATGATGGAGCACTAAAGCTTTTATGAGCATTTTGAAAAGTCCCCCTTTTTGCTGTAAGACAGTCTACCACTGGTAAGTGAAAGCAATTCAGTAACCACAGCCAAAGCTACAGCTAATACAGCAGCCTCAAATGTGTTGCTGCAGTCCATGTGACCCTTTCCTGTTTATAGGCCAACATCTTTAACTGGGGTGGAACAAATTGGGCCTTCCAGTACAAACCAATATGTGCTCATCTGCAATGGATAAACAGCAGTTCTAGTATGTAATTTTGAAAATAAACCCAGGACAACTGGAAAGAGCAGAGAAGTATTAAAGTGATTTCAAGTCCTGATCTGAAATTAACTGCTTGGATTGACTCAATGCTCAGTTTGTGGTGCTAAAATCAGACAACTCATTTAATCTCATGTTCTGTCCCTCAGGCAAGGAGTTCAAACCAGCTGTACCCTTCTGTGCTTACAGAAGACCTGCAGGAGATAGCCCATGCAGCAAGGAGTTCACAGTGTAGGGAAAACACGATGGCTGAGGGGAGAAGAATCATTTGTGCCTCAATACACCAATGGCTTACGAGGACTGCAGTGTGAAGTGCCCATGGACAGACTGTTCTACACAGGACACCTCCAGGAAATAAAAGATCCTTTTGCAGGAAGCAGCTCCTAGCACAATGACATATCAATTTCTTATAAGATTTGGATTATTAGGGTCATGCCAATAATAAACAGCCATGCATGTGCTGCACCAGACATTCTAGTATGAACCTTATGAAGCAAATCAAGAGGAAAATGTTCCAAAAACCTAAGGAGCTGACTAAAAGAAGCATCCCCTATATCGGAGAAACATGAATACACATTTACAATAACCCTTTAGATCCATTGATCATCTGTGGATGAAACTGCACCAAACATTTTAACTGCTGTTTCCCAACCTGCTGGCCAGATTACTCACATGTCAGTGCAGATACTCACACACACAGCTGGAGCAGGACCCATGCTCACATTCTGAACATACAAGTCGTAAGAGAAGGCACCCTCCTTCACACATCACAGGAGCTGCAGGCTGGCATCCAAGCACAAGGAAGAATGCTTAAAGCCCACATGTCTACCA
Organism: Certhia americana; assembly: GCA_018697195.1. NCBI lineage: Eukaryota > Metazoa > Chordata > Aves > Passeriformes > Certhiidae > Certhia > Certhia americana. The sequence goes on along the minus strand of JAGMWU010000021.1, from coordinate 847,446 downwards.
CTTACAGTTTAACAAGTCCCCATTCCATCCAGCTGAGGACAGCATTTGTGTATCAGCAAATTATAAACAAAGGAAATAAGCAAAAAATTGTCTCGCTAAGGGAAGAGATCAATGGTGTACCTGTATTCCATTAGGTAGCTAAAGGGAAAATCCAGTGTACTGGCTGTGGAGAATATCAATCTTACAGCAATGCCCATGGCATATTTTACTGCAGAATAGTAAAGTCTTTACAGTCTCAGCATAATTACACTAACACACTGGTATTTTAATATCATCTCTCTGAAATGAAATTTTGTTTCCATGTCCAGTCAATAATTCTGTCTCATCTCAGTGATGAATAGAGCTAAGTGACTAATTGTTATGAATAATTTATTTACTGCATTTCACCTTTCATCTCTCTTTGAACATTTTGAGAAATTCCGCAGGTATACATTACACAAAACTATTCATGAATAACTCATGCTTGCAGACCATGTGTTCATTGAAAATATTCAAACTGATTTGCCACTTGGTTACATTAACAAGGTGCTGTAGCTGCTCCATCACTGGATGGCCTCAGTTCAACCAAGCTGCATTCCTAGTTTTTCGGGCAGCTACAGTTCAACTTCAGTCTCAGATATTCAAGCTTGCAATGTACATTACATTTAATTTCTCCCACTTCAGTCCTTCAACTTGAGTGACAATCACATCATCAAGCCATGACCCAGTGAAAGTTGTTTCAGAATAATTTACCTGTATTAGGATTGGGTAAGCAAGTGTCTGAAAACAGTCATTGGCATAAGAATGGAAGAGGTACCAGAAGGAAAGGCAGGCCTGGAGCTGGGAATGAAGCACTCAGGATCTCAGGGCACTCATGTGTTGAAATATTATGGGCTCTAACTCTTCAGTACCATACAAACTGAGAACACTCACACCATCTAAGCTACATCCTGACCATGGTCTGACTCCTGCCATGGAGTACCCAGCTGAAAACAGCAGCAGTCACCAGCCCCACTGAGAGTGTGAGACAGTTGGTGGGCAGGTCCCTGAACTCCACAGCCCCTGGATTAGCAATTGTGGTGCTACAGAACAGCATATGCTCTTCAGCAATGATTGATGAGACTCCCCCTTACAAGGGCTAGAGCACAGGTGGATACAGCACCCCTTTAGAGACAGCCTGGCTAATACTCCAGAACTGGGGTGAAGGAGGAAGTTGTTATGATTTGGTATGGGGGGGAGGATTTTTTGATTTCTTAGTCTGCCCACCAAAGTATGGTTATATAGAACCCACAGTTCATTTTATATTGCTGAGTTTCTCTAGAAATATCAGATAACTTCGGTAAACAACTAACAGTTACATAATTCACAGAAACTGAAATCCTCAGAATGATAATGCTCTATTTCTTACTTGTATTATAAAAACAGCAAGATTTACAGTACTGTAAAGAATAATTCTGTAACTTCACACACTTGTGTAATTATCTTAAAAATTAAAATGTCATCAACAATACAATATGGTCATAAGTAATTAACCACCTAATTAGAAACCAGAAATCAAAAGTAATTCATATTCAGACAAAATTGTCCTTCACAGCTGGATTTCAGGAGTCCATGAACCTAAGCAAACCTGAAATTGGAAGAAATAAAGAGACACTGAACACTTTTTATGGGAATGAGCAATGCAAAGCAAAAAGGAACAGCAGGCTAGGACCCCATGCTGATCAGTGTTCAGCTTAATCAATGCTGAGATGCCATCAGCAAGAGATGGCATGTGTCACTTTGCCATGTTAGAACTAAGTCAGAAAGAGAGAGATGATGAAGATTGGGAACACAAGAGTTCCTCCAGTACTGGAAAAGTCTGCCTGTTCTGAACACATACAATTAAAGCCATGCAGCACTAAAAAAAGGTGGGTGGAGAAGAATACCTGAACAATTTCAAACATTACATTGAAGGAGTCATGTTTGTTCTCCTGTCCAGCACTCTATTTGGTGAGGAAAAGCAGCAGCACTTCATTGCATTCCCAGATTTAAAGATCACAAACTGCAAACCATCAAGGAGAAATCAATGCATTTTTAAGTCCTATCAAGCTTTCCAACAAAGCACTAACTACTGAAAGTTGTCATTCCGTAGTCTCAATCTAAAGAACAGAAGATTTGTTACTATCAGTTTATATGGATTCAGAGACAAGGCACTGCAGCAGGTTAAGACCAATGATTGTGAAAAAACCAAATGAAAAATGTATAGTAGCATGACTCTGACTTCAGGCAATGGAGGGAACTCCCAGATTTAAGTCAGCGCTTGAGAGTTATTACTGTCCAAATTTACACAGGTCTTTCATGAAGATTTGTTTTCATGAATTCTAAACCTTAGATTAACAGAAGAACTTCATTTTATTGCAGGATAATGCTCTACACTTGACCAAGGCTCTGTGTGTGCATACTGGATGGGAATCCCTGAAAATGTGTGTGAGGTCAAAGAGCTGCTCTCAGACAAACCAAGGCCCCAGTCTGTCTTACAAAGACCCTGAGGCATTTTTTCTCCATTTCATTAAGTTAAGCACTTGCTTCTAGTTGGTTCCTAGTGAGCAGACCTGAGTACTCAGTGGGTGACACTGATGTCACAGGCTTTTAAACACCTGAACATGTGAGCTCCTGGAAAGATGATTTTCTAGGTTTTGCTAGAGTCCTCTCCTGATGGGCCACGCAGGGCCAATGATGTGTTTTGACCTCCCAAACATGCAGAACTTCTCATAGAATATGAGCCACTGACAACCCCTTTTCCTTCAAATCCTCTCCTCTTAGGAAGCACTGGTAGAAGACACACAGGTGTTTTTTGTACACTATCTTTTTAGAGATGCTACATACTTATTTAATGTCAAGTTTTTCCAGCATTCCAAACAGTCAGTCTCATAATCTCATTATCTCCCCTCTCCACCTGAAATGATGAGTCCTATCCTTCTTAATTTTTGAGATTTTATAGCAATTCCTACAGAACTGTTTTAATACTTCAATACAAAATAGAACTGTCTGCTATAACTATCCGGAATGTTCTTTTGTATCCACTGAATATGAGATTCAAGAAATCTGATACTTTAGTGCACATCCCAAAAAAACAAGGTTTTGTCTCTCCAGATGTGTTTATTCACAAACCATTTGGAGACAAGCAGAGAAGATACCATTAATGTCTGATAATTAATCTCTGCTGACTTGCTGCCTTGCCTTTCCCACCACCCAGCCACCAGCCCCAGACATTGGTAGCCGTGCTTTGGGTGCACAATGAGGCACTGCGGTGATTGCAGATTTCTTCCACTTAGATCTGGATATTTCTCAAAACTGTCAGACTACTTTGCTAAGTTTCTGTCTGCTCATTTTTAGTCACCACTATAATTTCAATCTTCTCCACCTACTGTGGACAATAAATTAAAAATAGGAGCTATATAATCAGGAGAAGTATTTAATATTATGGTTTTTTCAGATTTGAAATGCCGGTAGCTTGCCATGCTGACTGATGTTCTTTGGTCAGTAAATAATGCCACCTGCTGAACCAAGTATGTGCTCAGAATGAACACATACTCCTAGGTGATTCACAAAGACCATTAGTTCCCCTTCCAGTTCCATGCTTTTCCTTTCCTTAAAATTTTCAGCAGCTTTGTCTCATTTCTAGGAACAGAGAATGAACAGACTGCACATGGATCTGTACAACCACAATTGCAAGAGCTAATTAATCCAGAATTTGTCCTCCACTCAGCACGGAAGGCATAAACAAGTATTAATTGAATTACACTCCACACAGATGGAAATCCAAAACGTGGTAAAACTTACTCTTTGTTCACACCTTCTCCTGCTGAATTATACCACACTCTCTCTGGGGCAGGAAGTAGGAATACAGTACTTGATAAGAAGACCATGGTATGAAAACGGGTAAGCCAGCTGACCATGGCTCATCTTTTTATCCCATCATTATTTTACAGAAGAGTCCTAAGGCTGGAAGGCACCTCTGGAGATCACTTAGTCCAATCCCCCTGCTCTAAGCCTACAGCATGCAGTACTATGTCTTGTTGGGTTTTGAGTATCTCCAAGGATGTCCCTTTCAGGCAATCTATTCCTCCAGTGTTTGATCACCCTCTTACTGTAGAATAGCTTTTTCTTAGAATTAAATAGAATCTCCTGTATTTCTGTTTGCAATCACTGAAGATCTATTTTGTGTACCTTAATCAAACCTCTCTTTTTAAGTGACTTTTCTTTAAACTAAATATCCCAGGGGTCATTATCTGTACCAAAGGGGAAAGGAAGTAGTTACATTAGGATTTATAAATCCACATCACACCAGCTGGCACAGATCAGTGATCAAACATATTGTACACCATGAAAAGCTGCAGCCCTGGGGAGTTTCTCTTGCCTCCTGGCAATCTTCAAGAGGCATTTGCTTCTAAAGGCTTTTTGTCATTAGCTGCTTTTAAGTAGTCCAGATCAATGTTGTTCCTTAGTCAGGTCAGGGTAATTTATTATTTGTCATAATGGTCAAAAAGATGTTTAATTACATCACCTTCACATGAGCTGGTGCAGAGGTAGATTACAAATGCTACTTGTTTTCCAGTGCCATTCTAGAAGCAGATTAGGAGTGACAAGAAAACAAAGAATTATACTGAAAGTGACCCTAGAGATGTTAATAAACTCTTATCACATATTTTTACAAAAAAAAAAAGGGCTTGTAATGATTTGATGGTTCTGTCATCACCAGGTATAAGCAGCACTGGAATATTGGAATATTAATTCTGCAATTATGCTTACCAGGAACAATGAGGAACAGAACTAACAGATTCTCTAAGGACTCTTGCAAAACTGTACTGCAAGTTCAGAAAAGCAAATTCAACTGATTATCACATACACTAAGAACTGTCGATTGAAAGTTATCAATTAGAAGAAAAGCATCCACACTAGGTTTCTTATAATTATATGAAACAAACAAAAAATTCCCTAAGTACAATACATGTTTTACTTCACAAAAGGCAAGTCCTCCACATTCTTCAGTTTTCTCACTGTGTGGAATTTACTCCTATTTTCTTTTGTTGTTATTATTAACTACCTACGGCAAAACAGAAAAGAAGAAAAATAATTCTGCATTAACTCTTCAGTTTTGTTAGGAAGAGATTCTCATCCCAAAAAGCCTTACAAAAGAAGAAAAGAAATAGATCTGAGTCTAGTAATAAATTCATATCCCCAAGTGAGACCAGCAAAATAATTTCTTATTATACATTAAATGTCATTGAGGTTCACCATGCTCATGAAGGCTATGAACCACATGGATCCAAAGGACAAAAGAAACAAGGCCATACATGCACAGATTTCCTCTCAAACATGCTCAACAGGCTTCCCTGGAAGGTCTCACATCTCCCCACTCCCTGCCAAGCTTTTCTTTTTCTCCATCTGCCTTTTCTCTATTAACTAATTTTTCGTCCCTGAAGAAGATTCTAAGGCTGTTCCACTTTTAAATAATAAAATAGAAATTGCACAGTGGTTTAAAACACAGTGCTAACATAATAAAAATGATTTTTCATTAGGGAAGAAAACTAAAAAGCAACAAATGTAATTCAGCTACAAGGACAAAGAGGAAGTTATACAAATAATAGGTTGCAAAGTCAAAGCTTTTTCTAAGCTGGGTAATTTTGTTAATTGTTTTGTTAACTTCTACTAGTGTTAAAACAGAAAAAAATTAAAATCCCATATCATGCACAAAAATAAAATTACAGACTTCTATAATTAATTAAATGAAATAGCCCAATCAAAGATTAAGTAAATCAAATACCCCAAACTACTAATGCGATAAAAAAGTCATTTTGAAACATTCCCTTCAATACTGTTGAATGGCACCTGATAGCTCTTTCCATGGAGACCCTGTCCAAGTCTGGTCTGTTCCTGTGCAGGTTGATGACAATCACAAGACTTGGAATGGTTTATCCATGAGTTTCCCGGTGTGCCAAGAATATCAGGTTTGTGCCTGGTGACCAAATGTAGGAAGGAAGAGGACAGCACATAGTCCAGACTAACAGGGACAGGCTTACCACACCTGCTGCACTCAGGCTTCCTTTACCTGACACAGGAAAAGGAATCCCGAGGGGCAATCGAATCCTCTGCTGGAACTCCTGATGGGGAATTTCTCTGCAGAATTTCCCAGCACTTCTTCCCCATGAGCTGCAGGGTCACCAGAGCTCTCCACACACCACCAGCAACCAGGGCAGGCTGGACAGACCACAGCCAGCACAGACTATAGAAAGAGAGAAGGCAAAGTGGAAGAAAGGTGGGGATTTTCTCCTCCCCAAAGTGAGAGGCGTTAAAATTAGAACTAAGGAAAGAGTTAACTGAAAACAATTTCTCAAGTGCACAAAGCATCTGAGAAAGCATGTCCTGGGTATGGCTGACTGCAAACACCCAGGCAGACCTGAGCAAACACTCATGGCAGGCATTATGCCCTATGCACACAGCTCTGCTGGTGAGTGAATGAACAGAGAAATCAGGACACAGCTTGTATTGGAGAAGTTACCCAACAGGCAGCTATTTTCAACTAATGCAAAAATATTTGAATATTTGACACTTTTTTTTTTAAACAATGGCCAAGAGTCACTAAAAGATTCCCAGTGAAATTCACGGCAGGGAGAAGAGGCCGCTGAGTAAGGGAGAGTCACAGCAGCTCCCTATTCTCAGGGAGAATTCCTACCACAGCAGCTCACACTTTGGACTGTAACAGCCCCTTAACACCACTCACTTGGCAAGGACAGGACAGCCTCCACTCCCACTACACCTTCTGTGTAGTGTATTATCCCCCTGCAAATTCCCAGCACTTTCAGGTTGCCAGCTGCTTTCAGGTTGCACTGAACAGGAACATGAGCTGGGATACACTATCTAGTGTGCAAAATTCCTGTTATTTTGAGTATGTACCATCTAATCATGGATATGAAGAATCAGCTAGACACCTAAGTGTCTACTGTCTAGGTAACTATTCCTATGATTTGTAAAGAGCAGGGAAGGAGAAGGGACAGAATCACAGAAGAGTAAAACCCATGTTTTCGCTCTCTCTCTTTGATTGAAAAGATTCCTTTTAATGGCAATACACTTTGCAACTATAATGTCATTCTTCTTGGAGGGAAAAAATAGACTACCTGCTAAGAACTAAATGATCTATTTAAGTAATACTTTCAAAAGATGTTCCAAGTTTTTTAGTTATCAGCTCAAAATGTGGTATAAATAAAATACCAACAATGGAAACCCATGTGTAAATCATGCTATTATGCAAAGTTGTACCAAAAAGCACACCAAGCAACTGGAGGAGATTTTCCATCATTTGATCTTTTTTTGGTGTTCAACACACTCACAAATGATAAACTTTTTCATTTCTCACAAATCCAAAATCCCACTGGGAATGTGAAAAGCAAGATGGAGTCCTTTGAATATTGTGACATTGAAGTTAGTGGGATATTTAAATGCAGAAGAAATGCTGGATCTGGACATAAGGGTATTTGACATTAAATTATAATAGTCAAAAAAATGTAGGGATATTTATTCAAAAATGCTTGAGTATCTCAGAAGTTACTGCTTTTCATACTTCTTTCTCAGCTGGTTCACTGCTGCTTCTACTCTCCTTAATTTTTCCTTTCTAATTCTTCTTTTAAACATTTTTTTTAAATTTGCACAGATGGGGAAGAAAGCTGAAGATCTGAAACAAAATTAATTGAATAAGGAAGGGACTAGAATTCCATTAGTGGTTTAGGCTGCCTCTTTTCATGCTGCATATTGTAACCAGGAACAATTAATTTCAAAGTCCTTAATCTTTGGGAGTTTTTTCATTTATATTATTATTAATAATGATAACAAGTCCTTATCACTCTCCCCATTCCTCCAGCACCTCTAAGTACCCCGGCCCAGCACAGAAAGCTGGATTTAAAAGCTGCTGCTTTCCGTGCTGGCTTGTGGACAGGTAGGTGGCTGCCAAGAGCTCTGCACACCCCCAGGACAGCCTGTCCCTGCCTGCCCATGGGCAGCCTGCTGGGTGCTATGTGCAGGTATTAGGAAAGGCAAGAAGCCTTCCAGAAAGCTGTAAAAGCAGGCCTCAGAAACAGAAAAGAACAGAGAACTAAGCTGCAGCTGCAAAATCTGAAAGTAGAAAAGTTACAATAGTATAGCAAGCAAGGACATGAAACAATAGCTTGAGTTATAGGCTTGGCTAAAATAGACCTTAAGACCACAGAAAAATACACCTAGCAAGATAGTAGAACGTTTTAAGCTTAATAATGAAGTACTGTGTATTGTTATGAAAAAAAATACAAGCAATCATTGTGTGGATACAAGCAATATTGTGTAAAGCAAGTGTACGTGTGCTTTTAGTGACTGGCTAGAACAACTGTCTGGAAAGCTGTGACAATATGCTACTGGCTAAAAAGTTTTTAAAATGTTCTGTATCAAAGAAATCTTTGGCTGTTGTGGTGAGATGTGAGCTGTTGCCATCTTCCCATTGTCCTGACCATGTAATGATGCTGCAGTGAGAGCTCCCAGCAGTCCCATCCTGTTTGTGCAAGGTGAACACCAGCACAGGCAGCAAGGGGCCAAGGCACAAGGATACCTGCTTGTGCTGCATGAGGAGCTGAGGGCAGCTTCAGAGCTCATGCCTGTGATGAGAGCTGGATGACAGAGCAGCACCTTTGTCACTTCACCCTTCTATGCAAAGGGCACAGCCTGAATCACCAGAGAAAGCACCATCCTGTGCTGTCAGTGCATGTAGGGCCAGCACCTCAACTGGCACATGCATGGTCCTAGGGCTGCCAGCCACATTGTCAACAGATGGGCCCAGAGTTCAGGATGGCAATTTGCCTTAGGGGGAAAAACACACAGATCATGAGTTCAATCCCATCATCCAGACAAAACATTTGACCACATCTAGTAAGGTGCAAGTCATGTGGGTTTTGTCTTCAGTCTTTCTGTGTGCTGTTCACATTTGGGTAGCAGTTGTCTATGTCAGGAGGTGCAACCCCTCCCCAGTGCAAGTGTTGGTGAGAGCTGAGACAGGACTGCATGTGATGCAAACCTTGTTCCAAACACAGTTCAGAAAGACACCTGCAGAGAGCCAGCCACAGAGCCCTGGATCAACTGGCCAGGAGAAGCAGTAGCTCTGAAAATAAGGGCAGCGTCCTCCAATATCCCTGGAATAACACATTCCACATTGGTCTGCACTGCCTGCTTTGACATCCAGACTGTCATGTGTCAGACAGACTGTCCCTCGAATCCAATTCAAGAACTATTGCCACAGGGCTCTCTTCATGGCTGTGCCTCATTGGTCCTTATTCTCCTAACAGGAACAACTTCCTGCTACCTTCCTTTTCAAGGACCTCTCAGACTCATTCAATCTGTTCACACATCTTCTAACACCTCCAGGACATGACAATATTGTCTTCACATAAACCTCAAATCTATTCTCATTTCAAAATTTTTCAAAACCACTTTACATATTAAGGCTTTTGAAGCTGTGCCTTTCAGGATGCCTGCCTTGGCAATCCAAACAAGGACCTAAAATGCCCTGAATTATCAGCAGCTGCTGTAACAAGGAATGGAGGCAAACATGAATGTATCTCAAACACTACACTCAATTCAATTTACCCACGTTGCATCCTGCTCCCATATGGGAGTGTGAAAACAGGGAAAATGCAAGGCCTCTTTTTCTCTTTGGGTTCCAGAGGGGGCAGCAACATCCAGCACAATGGGAAGATTCAGCATTAGTTGTGTTGGCAGCTCGAAGGTAGCCCCAGGTAAGTGTGTCACTCCATAAGGCTGCGGATTGACCATCTGGGGTGTCCTCTCAGTGCCACACACGGGGGATTTTTAAACTCCTGTTTCTTCTTAAACATTATCCACTTCTGTATTCTTGTGGACAGCCATCCATATAAGTACCTCATGAACACATCTCCCCGGGTTCCTGTAGAGTTCCTTTCTTCCTAATTTTAAAGAAAAGAACAAAAGAATAATACACATTTCACTTGCAAACGGGATTCCTCAAGAGGAAAGATTTCCAGCCCATCTGCCACACACAGTTTTTTTTATTCATGTGCAAAATAAGGCTTGTATGCACAAAATATAAAGGACCCTAAAGAGAAATAATCCCCTCTGTTTCCTGTCAAAACTATTACAAGTCAGTACACTACTGAGGTTATAAACTTTTCTTTTCAGTAATCTGGCATAAATGTTGCTTGCAAGCAGTCACCTTCCTAAACTGATGAATCATTAGGTCAGCTCAATCTCTTTCAATTTAAAAAGTAATTTGTCCAAAAGCTGAAATTTAAGTGATACACAATTGTTTTGTACTGAATAATACACTTTCAGGTATAACACACTCCAGTAAGTTATAAAGACACAATGACAGAGAGATGAAAAATATTATGGTTGATTAAGACAATCCACATGTAACTTCCCAAGTTTTTGATGTAAATATAAGCACTGTGGATAAATGCTTGTGTGGTTCCAGAATGCAGGTACAGGGGGTTTGTTTGTTCAACTATATTTTAATTCTGATACTCAGTTCCCAACCAGATGAGACAAATCAAGCATTAGAGCCTCAACTAAACAGCAAAAAACAAGATACCAGCACTCATAGGCAAAAGTCTCCACCAGAAAGTTCCAGAGGGAATTCTGAAATGAGAACAAATAGCACACAAACCTGGGTGAGGAATAGGAAGGATGGCTAAGCATTAGCCAGGGCATTTGCCATCTCCTGAACAAGCACAAAAACTTCCCCAAACAATTAAGGTGTTCACTTGATCTGCTTTTTTGTTGCCCAAATCAGTATGAAAGTCCTGTTTCATCCCTCCAGATAAAACAGTCACTAGCAGGTAATTGCACAAGTCTGAGTGTGGTTAGATAGGGAAGCCTGATTGGAAGATCTCGTGATGTACGGGAAAGATAAGGACCCATCCTCTCAATGACATTGGCTAATAGCATGGTGGCAAGTGACATTGTGGCAGTGACATAACCACCTGCTGCACAACTCCAGCTTACAACAGCTGATGGGCAAAGATCCAAATATGGTTAGTCCTCAGGCACAAGCCCAAGGTCTACGTGCCCCAGAAGTCGCAGCTACAACCCGCGCTGCCAGGGAAGCTATCCGCACCACTTGCAGAATAGTAGCCAAGCCGGCCCCATGGTCTGCTATTAAACAGAGTGAAAGCGAAAGCTTTACTCAATTCGTAGACCGCCTTCAAGCTGCTATAGATGCTTCTGATCTACCGGCAGAAGCCAAAAGTAGAGTCATCGCAGGCTGCCTGCGACAACAATGCGATCAGGCCACTAAGGAGATCCTGCACTCAGTGCCACCTGGCGCCAGTATCACGGCGATGATCAAACACGTAGCAAGAGAGGAAAACCTGGCCCCAGTTCAAGCTGCACTAGGCGCCACCCTAGCCCCAATTCCAGCTGCAGTGAGTGCTGCCGTAGCTGAAGTAATGGCTGTTCAAAGCTATCGCAACCACAACCAACCGACACCGCCTGTCAGTATAAAAAATGAACTAAGAGAATGGGAAGCAGGATAGAAGCTAGTCGTGACCGGTCAAGGGTATGCAGCAGTTAAAAAAGATAATATCATTAAGTGGTGTCCTTTAAAATCAATAAAGCCTGTGCTACATAGCAAAACTAATGAAACCTCTTGAGTTTATTTTGACAGGTCTACCGCTGTAGCCCCTTTCACCAGCCTCGCGTCCCGCCTGCAGAACAGATACTGACAACCCCGTGACAACATCTGTGCCTTTGCCTTCTTCTGCTCCTAAGTTTACCTTCCATAGAACAAAAACAACTAGCTTAACTGGTTATAACAAGTTTTGCTTTAGACAATTGCAATAATCATACTAACGTGTTACAAGCCCAGTTCATGCTTTTATTACTAACATATTTCCGCAAATTATTACTAACATAAACCTAACACGAGTTATAAAGTTTTAATTGTTCACGGAGAGGGGGGAAATGTGGTTAGATAGGGAAGCCTGATCGGAAGATCTCGTGATGTACGGAAAGATAGGACCCATCCCCTCAATGACATTGGCTAATAGCATGGTGGCAAGTGACATTGTGGCAGTGACATAAGCACACTGCAGTTATATAAGAAAGCGCACGCAGCAAATAAACGCATTTCGCCATCCACCATATTGGTGTCTGTGAGTGATTTGCCCAAACCACATGTAAGTAGGTTGTCGTGTCTTTCTCCAACCAGGTCACCAGCCTCGGCAGAGGCAACATCTGAGCAAGCTGGTTGTGTTTTCCTAAGCTTCTACAGAGAAGTGGGTTTGTCCAGAGGGATATTCATCACTTCATTCATTCATCTCTCGAGCAAGGGTTATAAAACACATTGCAGCATCTGAAGGGGTCTCTTGTCTCTTTATGTAGAGGAGCAAAATTTCCATTAGTGAAGTGCAGCTAAAAGCACTTCAGCAACTCACAAGAGTTTTCAGCAAAAGCACAGCAGAGAATTGTAGAGCAGCCAGGTACCGACCAGAGCAGAGAACCCAAGTGTGCCCAGGTAACTGAGGGCACAGAGCTTTGCAGAGTTCAATTTGCTGCCTCTCCAGGAGCTGCAAGCAATGCATGGACACTCTTCAGACTGCTCTAAGCCTGCCAGCCAAGGTAATAATAAAGAATTGAAATATTATGCAAAATCATAAAATACAGTCATCAGGGTGAATGCTCTGGTCCCCAAGTGCAACTGAGAGACACAATGTACCTAAAGGGAGAGGAAATCCATCAAACTAGGCACTGGATTTTCTGTTGATTCCCACTGTCACTTTGCTGATCACACCAAGGCTTCTGCATGTACCAATGGGTCAGAAACTGTCTTTTTCCTCAGAAGGCTGGAGTGCAACACTTGGTAAGTATTATGCATGGGAAGATGTTATTAAATGGAATTCAAACTCTCTTTGCTTTGTATTAACAGGCCTGTTACCATTATAGAAATAATAGCAAAATAAGTAAAGCATTTCTCTGCAGGAGCTCATACCATTTTACCCAGACAACCTTTCTTGATTTAATGCAAGTAGTGGGTTTAAATTCAGCCATTATCGTCTAGTCCATACTGCCAAAACCCAAATTCCATCTTAAAATCTGCACAAAGGTAAAACTGCTGCATAGCAGAACTAAATATTTTAGTAGATTTTGAAAGAAAGTATTGGTTTTAACAAAACCAAAATTTTATATGAATTCTAAGATGATATACATGCAGGAGAGAAGAAATTCTCAGGAAATCATTTTAAGTATTCATGTTCCATTACATAAAACTTGCAAACTGCTGCAAAATGCATTTAAATAAAAGCAAAGTCATCAGACAGTTGCAACAGAGCATTTCCCCCTTTTTCAGAATAAGGAAGTTTCAACACCCTTCTTTTTTCCTATTTGTTTTGGTCACATCTTTTATTATCCCCTGAGGCAGGATTTCTTTAAGAACAAATTTTCTGTGGGTGTTTTCTCAAGATGCCACATTTAGATCTATTGATTATTCTCCTTGGTAAATGTTTATGCTCTGGGTTCTGCCACATTTTAATTCAGATATTTTTGTCAACTGCTAAGTAATTTATTTTTAAGAAACCAAATTCCTATTTGTATATTGCAGTTCATCATTCTGTTTTTATCCATTACAAATTAAAAGGAAAATTTAAAAAACCTGAAGGCCTATAACCTCTCTCTCTGAGAAATAAATACTGTTACCTTCATTTTTTTAAACCAGTCAACTCTCCAAACTGGAACTTCACACAAGTTCCTCCAAATTTTAAATAAATTAGCACATTTTGAGGAGAAGATTGAGTAGGGGGTGTGCTGGTTTTCGCTGGACACAGTTCCACTCCTAAGAGACCCCAGCAGAGTGCAGCACCACAGACAGAACAGGTTTCCTTCCTTCTGCCTGCCCAGAGCCACAGTGTGAAGGAGACCCCTTGTCCTAAGGGGTTGGGTGCAGCCCACAGCTTCCCATCTGAGAGTACTGCTCTGAAGCAAAGACAATTACAAACCAAGTGGAAATGCTCCTGACTGGTGTGATTCTGCAGCTAGCTGTTACAGATGGGCCCCAGCTTTACTGACAAGTATTTTTGCAAACTTGTTTTTTGAATTCCCCTGCTCAGTGCCTTTCTCAGACATCATGTCATAGGCCAGCACTGAGAAGGTGCTTATCCAGGCAGAGCACACACCTCAGTGCCAGACAGAGCTCACTCCATCACCTGCCTGGGGCACATTTCAGTCACAGACTGAAAACAGCCAGCAGTTTTGACCAGGATTTAAAATTTAAAAAAAAGAAAATTAAAAAAAAAGCAACAACAAAAAAAGCATGTGTTCTTAACTAAGAAATTCAGTAGAAGTAGGACAAAATTTTATTCATTTTTTTCTACTCTCTCCTTTCACCCTATAACTGTGTAAAGGTTGCTAAACCAAACCAAACTCTGCAGCAAACCTGATGCTGAAGGGGCTGCACAGGACACCTTAAGCTTTTGAGCTCCAACTGGTATGAAATGTGCTACATTAAAATTACCATTGCTCTGATGAGCAATAATCATCCATTTACCTTAGTTATAATTCTCCTTTTCTCTGGTAGCTGAACCCACCAACCATTTTAACTGCCTCACCTCACCTGACTTACCTGTTTCATTAAAACACTCCATTTTAAATGGATATACTCTCCAGACTCGGGGAATCACTGTGCCAGGGTAATTCCTGGACAGCTATATCCTGTTTCTCCAGCAATCTTTGTAAAAGACAAAGTCAGCTAAAATAGAACAGCTTCTACAGATAAATAATACCTTTATTTCAGCATGAATATTCTAAAATATTTTTAATGCAATGATAACCAAAGAAATTGGTGGCAGAGCAAAACCACAGCATTAATATTTGATATTTGACTTTTATAAGAATTCAGAAATTCACCATTACTTAATATGGGGTTTTTTTGCAGGCAGATAATTTTACTTTGTATACCTTGTTGCACAAAACTATCATTAACAAGATATATTACCTAATTATGCTGGGCTGTTCTACTTCTGAGCAGGATGGCAGCTTTAAATTTCACATGGGCTATGTACTGTGTGCAAAAGCTTCTGACAGAATCCCATGGCCACAAAGCACAGCATCTGGAGAGATGGTGTCATTCCATTTGACAAACTGACTGGTATCACTGTCAGCATCACAGTCCCAGATCTGCAGCAGAAGAGAACAACATTGATTGGCAACATCAAAAGGGTCAAGATAAATTAAATATTTATGGCTCTGGGCTGTGCTGACAGCTCCTGACGTGTTCTCAAAGCTGATATGTTTCTTCTGGAAGTTGTCCCACTAAACCTGCAGTTTCCAAGGTTCCAAGTTTATTTCCCAGGCTGCTGACAGCCCTGCCAGCCTCTAAGAAGTCATTGCTGAACATTCTGCCCTTTCCCATTTCCCTAAACCAGAACCATGCAGTCCTTTCAGTAGGTGAAGTGAAATTATTTGCTTCACTTAAAGCATAATAATCCAGCAATGGTCACACAGAAAAAAAGAGAAGTAGCTTTTTATATATAAAAACTGTTTTATATATCTGCTTTCTATTTTTTCATCTGGATGAAAATTTGTGAAAAACCTCACTGTCCCAAAATTCCCAAAGGGTTGTTGGGTTCCCCTCGAGGTGATAAAATTAATTGCAAACAAGACTAATTCCTGGCTCAAAGCTAAATTTGCATGTTCCCAAAGACTGCAAATTTTATCACTACACCCATATTTCATAGATGCAGGCAAATTAAATTATTAGCATAACATGCAATCCACACAAAACAAAGTCAGGAATGTAACTGTCAGGAAGGAATATTTGCTGTAGATTAGATTGTTTTACAAGCCTGACTTTTTGTTTCAGTTTATTCTAAGTTAGGGCAATAGCATAAATTTCTTAGTTTAAGACCTCTAAACTAGTGTCTGAGAATACAGCATGACTAAAGTACATATCAAATGCATTAAAAATACCTACCTAGCTTAAAAATATAGACATTAATGGGCACTTGACATCTGAGGCACCATTACTAGCAAGTTCCTGAACGGACTGGGATGAAACCCCTTACAAAGGAACACATCCATCAATGAGAAGTTGAGAACTGACTAAAGCAAACTGAGCAGAGGGAATTAATATTATAAATACTTGCAGACTGATAAATGAGGAAGAGATGAGACTACTGACAAAGGAATCAGAGCCACTTGAGAAACAAGACCCATTTGAACAAAATATGTTTTAAATCAAAACTCACAAAAATGTTCATCTGGGGAAAACCCTAGAAATTCCAAATAGGAGGGTTTATGAATCATCTAAGCCCATCTTCCTACTGAGATCTAAAACATTTGGACAGCTATTTGTCTAACTTCTTAAAAATCTCTAATGACTCAGATTTAACAGGCCTGGCAAGTAAATCTAGTCTTGAAAAAGTCACATCTAGACTAAAACATTCTCAGCTGCAATTTCAGGTCACACTTGCTTCTCAGCCAGACCCTGGTGGGCTGGAAGCATGAGGGGTGTTTGTCCTTGCAGCACCCCCTCCCAACAGCTGCCTGCAACAACCTGCAAGTTCGTCCTTCCTCAGTTTGTTCTTCATGACAAACATTTTTTTCAATTTTTCTTCCCTGGTCCTGCTTTCAAGACTAAGGAAATGCACTCAAAAAAATAGTACTGGAAACAGACTAGGGCTTGTGGTAAAGTGACAATGTGAGCACCAGGCACAGTTCTGTGACAAAGGCTTGATCCATTTGTTCAAAACCTTAAAAAGGAGAGTGGATGCCTGCCTCTACCTATAAAAACACATTTAAAAAGAAGAGACTGACATAAAGACATTTCAAAAGACAAAATTCACCTCTTCCCTGATTATCTGCTTCACTGTTAAGGATACTTGCCTTATTCCTAATTTCAATTCACCTGATTTCACTTCATAGCAACTGCTTCTCATTATTTTTGAGCTAGATTAAGCCACTCTTTAGCACACTGTCTTCTCCATGTGAAAATACTTTATTCCTCTTAGGAACCCTTCCACCACTCAGAAGGAACTGATGAGGATGTAGTCCATCCCTGTGTCTCCTCTTCTGCACCCAGAGCCCTCAGACTAACTCCTCACCACTTATGCAAACAGTGGTCCAAGGTTCCTCAGCTTGTTTATATACTACAAGCATCAGATGTCAATGTCAAAATCATGGTTCTTCCAAGGCCAAGAGTTCCACTGAAAGCTGGCCCAGTTCTCCCCATCTCTTCAGTGATATTTTAATTCATGCACATAAGCTAGTACATAGAAAGACTGACTTCAAGTTATCTGCATTTTCCCCACCAGTTCCTCCAGTCAGGGAATTAATAACAATGCTATGTTTCATTCCCCGAGCTGCATACAGAAGAAAACATTTTCTTTAGAAAACAAAATGCAGGATTACTAGGTAAGAGTTACCAATGAAATTGTCCTAATTAACTGCACAATATCTTCAATATTTTCCATTACATTACTGAAAATAAAGTTAGGCCGGAGAAATTATTTTCTGCATTGATGACATCTGGTACCAGCAATTTGCAGTTATTTTGACTGGTACAGTATTTAAATTACTAACAACACATAAAACTCTGAGCTAACAGCAGTCTGTGGCAGTAAGAAACACACTTTGTCAAAATTATATTTCCACAGGACCAGATTAATTTAATTACAATTAATATTTTTTTTTAGTAAATGGTTCCAACAGACATGTATAGCAAATAATTTGCGTATAAATTACTCCCACTCCTGCTCTAGATGTTATCAACTCCAAAAAGCCTCTTACAAATATGTGAATTCACTGTCATTCTCAATCATTGTATGTGAAAATGTGGGTAAAATTTTGTTCAAATAAGATACATCTTTTGCAAATACCATGTGTCTGCTTTTCCCTCCAAGGCTGCATGCACACTGGGCAGAAAGCAAGAAGTGTTTGCTGTAGCAAATGTTGATGTTCATTCTTGGCAAGAATCCCTTCCTTTAGACAAGCAGTTTTAAGAAACTATCATGGATCTACATCATCAGAGACAGCATGCCCATAAAAATATTTTGCTAAGGGCTCTTTGGAAAAAGCACCTCACTTCCCACTCTGCTCACCCAGCCCAGGTGCTGTGGCATTCTGCCTTGCCACTGTGGTGGCCTTTGCCCACCTTGTGCTGTCACCACCCTTGACTCCCTACTTGCCCTGCTCTTGCTGCTGCTTGACATGGGAACGCATTCCAACAGTTCAGACACGGAAAAGAACAATTTCCTTTGGGGGTCCAGCAGAAGAAATCAGCTAACAA
The DNA here is from genome assembly GCA_018697195.1 of Certhia americana. NCBI lineage: Eukaryota > Metazoa > Chordata > Aves > Passeriformes > Certhiidae > Certhia > Certhia americana. Next base: position 829,157 of record JAGMWU010000021.1, on the reverse strand, counting down.
TCCAGGCTTTTGCTCACAGACTGTTTTGAACAATTATTCTCCTGCAGGAACACAGTACATTTGAGTGCTTTTCTCCAAATCTGGTTAAATTTGGTTAAGGGAAGTTACAGGCTGAGAGGGACAAAGAGGGCAAACACACACATTCATGCAGTGTGACAGTATGAGCCACCAAAGAAGAAATTTCATATGTCATTTATATGTTCTTCTCCTGTTATCTTCTTCCATTGTGTTTAAACAAGAGAAACTCCTTTTCCTGAAGTAGCTTAGTTCAGATTTGCAAACTCTCTCTGGTCTAAGTGTGGATAGCTAAATTAGCACTTAAAAGGCTTCGGCAGGTGAACTGACAGCTCATGACAGCTTTTTCCTGCTATCATGCCAAATTTCTGTATTATTCATGCTGCAGACACCTTTACTTCAAAGAATTGTATGATGCTTCAATGAGCAGTCTCTCATGTATACACCTGAAATACTTTCAGGATGATTTCTACACAGCTCAGCATGTTCACTGGAAGGTGCTTCCTAATGTTTTGGGTCAGTCATCTGGCATTTAGACTTCAACAGAAAAAAAAATCATTTCACATACAAAATTTCTAGCTAGACTCCATCATCAGGCCTGTTCTTTGAGACAGCATGTAAGCAGAATGAGGAAAAAACTTAAGAGAGAAAAACTTAAACAAATTAACACTGACTCAGGTAACAAGCACAGGTAACAGTTCCCCCACTGTGTTGCACATTCACAGAAACAGCCTGGGCTCCCAGTCAACAAAACTGGAAGTTGTCTGTATTACCAGTAGGTAGTAGAAGTGAAAAGTCAACCTGAGGACAGCCATGCAGCCTATCTAGAAGGAAAAAAAAGGGGGCAGTGGGGAAACACAACACATTAGGGACTACTCAGTATTTCCTGAGAACTCATGTGTACACCTAATAGGGATTTTCAAGGTTTGAATATAGAATTTTAATGCAGAAAATCAGAGGTACATGCTATAAAGCTGGACAAAATCCTATGATCCCTCATTCAAACCGAGATTTATAATCACATCTTGTAGCTTGTGTTTTACTCATATGGAAAAATGCTTCAAGGAGATAAATGACTGGAGGGCATAATCTCTTCTTGTAGAAGTGACTCAGGGATCCACAGGAAGCCAAGTTGTAGTTAGTGTATAATGAAAACTCCTCCAGCACTGCTGTAGTCTAAGACCATTCTTTTCACATTCATTTGCACAACTGTTGTGATATCACATTATGAAGAATATCTTGCCAACATAAAATAATGAGAGGAAACCTTTAAACTTTGGTACTGAATTTAACGACACCTTCTTCAAAGCTGTAGAGAGCAATGGTTTCCCTCCCTTGGAAACACAAACTGCCATAACCCACAAGGATTCCTAACCCTTAGCACTGTTTCTATCATCAGTAGAACCCCACTCCTTGCTTTTCCCAGTGAACTGGCAGCACAGGCAGCAGGAAAATGTCTTCTGAGAGGAAACATTTTGTTCTCTAAGCCCTTGTATTACACAGCTTCTTCCTCCTCCTTGGTTAGATGAAAACCATGGGGAAAACAAAAAATTGTAGGAAATATTTTGTAACATTCACCCCTCTCTGCTTACATCAGAGATTTTCATGAATATTTTGGATTTCTCTTCCAGCTTCAACTCCACCTCTGCCTGATCGCTTGCCCCACTTCTAGAGTTTTCTACACATTATATCAGTAAATAACAGTATTTTTTTGGAGCCTATTCTGAGATTTGTGAGTACTTGTACTATAAATTCAGATTACGAACTATTTAAATTTTAACATCAACAAAAACAAAAACCTAACAAACTGAGCCCATTATACATCTATGTTCTTCAACTACTGATTCTAGTGTCACTGAAAACTGGGAAATAAACTCTCCAGCCAGTTTGTTAGGTTAGAAAGTCAGCATGACTTTATTCAGCACTCAGGTACAGGGGAGATTGCTCCACCAAACATGTACCCCCAATTATCAAAACTTTTAACTATTTATACATTTTAACAAAGGAATTGGTGTTCATTGCCTATAAGTTACATAACTCTCTTATCAACTACTATTTTATTTTCTATTACTTAATGATTCTCTCACTTCTCATGTTAATTTGTGCATATGCTCAGTTTCTCTCTTCTTTTGGGCAGGTGGCCTGTGAGTCAGTGATCACAGATGCCTCTGCAGGATTACCTCTCACTCACTTTGAGCTGATTTCAGCATCATAATTCATTAATTACTGAGTTGGTTTTAGGAGTTCCTTCCTTATCTCAGGAGTCCTGCCAGATATCCTTGCTATCCATAAATTCTGCATTCTTTGTGTCCATGATCAGTGGTACATTCTTCTTCCCAAGCTTATGTTAGCTTCCTCACCCAGGTCTGATCACTGAAGCATGTCAAGCTCTAAACTTTGTTTTTCTAACACATGGATATCACTTAGAGCTTGCTTGCTTCTATCTGTTTCAGAGATTATTTCTCCCTTCTTATTGATTAGGTCCCAACATTTTACGCCACTCCTTTTTAAAGAAATACAAGCTGTTTGGAAACCCTAGGAAGGCAGAATACATTTCCCAAAGCACAAATTTACTCAACTCAAACATTTCCTGCAGGTGATTCTCCTACTACCTCTATTTGCCCTCTCCTTTGTCCTCTGTCTTCTCTGTCACGACCAGAGCAATTCAACAAGTTCCAGGGCACTCAAAACACACCTTTATTACCAGGTCTTCAGTCAAATCAAGCCAAAAGCACCAGTGATGTCACAGAAATACATGATTCCTATCTGAAATATTACCCCTGACACGGCAAATTCTTTCCAGGCTAAAGCCAGCATGGAATTAACTTGCTCTTGCCCACACACAGTATTGGAGTATTGGGGCATAGCATTGCAACAGTTCTTGCTGAAGAGCTTTAAACAAAAAAAATCCAACAAACACATTCAATGTAGATTAGACTAGAAATAGGTTTTCACATGGGATTTAAGAGAAACATGACCATTTCTGTGGGCTAAGAAGCACAGTGCTTATCACAATAGCAGTGAAACACTGAAAGAATCGATGTTCCACTGTAATGACATGCATCATTAATGCTCCATATGTTTTCCAGGAAAACTATTCAGTGGACAATGCTCTTTTTTTGTGTGTCTTTTGCATTACCAGCAAGAAGACAAAACAGATCTCAACCCCAGCCACAGCAGACTTAGGCTAAATATTAGTAAGATGCTGCACTGACCTAAACCCATGCTGCTGCTGCTGCTGCTTCCTGCCATTCCTGGCTCACTCTGCCCCCATGCAGTCACACCCCCACTTTGGTGCTGGCTCTGGCATCCACCAAACATTTCAATGAGCTGGTCCAGCTCTCCAATCCTGCAGAAAACCAACTTGTTTCTGCTGAGCTTTCCTCCATTTTATCTGGGCTGTCCTGGCTGGCAGAGGGGCTGACAGGCACAACCACACAGGGGAGACTGAGCAGAGGCACCACTTCCAATGGGGAGCTCCCCCAGCCCACCCTGGAAAGCTCCGTAACAAACCAAAGCCAAGCATGTACTGACAGGTTATCACTCTGCATGGAACCTTTCAGCAGAACTCACAAAACTTAGAAAGAAAGGCTTGTTAAAAAACCAGCAAAACCCTCCACAATTTATTTATGACAGTTCTTATCCCTAACAGTCATATTACCTCCAGCACCTGAAAAACAGGTTAAATAGCATTTTCTTTAGAAGGGGAAACAAACTCACAAAATTTTCTATGGAACTTACAAGACTATGTATTTAAAAACACCAGCCACATCAGAAATTGTAACAGCAACACGTTCCTGTACAAAGATTTTTACACATAACATTCAGTCATATTGTAGAAGCATTGTTTTTCTTTTATAAATATGCATGCAAATTATTTCTATTCTTACATAACAGCCAGCTCAACACATGCCCATCACAGCCTGCCAAGATGGCTCACTTTTATAAAGATACAGAACAAAAGAGAACAATAGTACATAATTGCTTTACAAGTGGCTTTAGGAAGTAATTATATCATTAGCCCTTAGTGGTTCCAGCTTCCAAGTGTACTGCCTCTAATCTTTTGAATACATTTTTGTTAGGAACTAAGTGGATATCACTAGAGAAAAAACTTGCCAAGTGAAGCTCTCCACTGGAGAACTCCATTTCCATGCAGTCCATTGAAAAGGAGGAATTTCTTACACCCATTGCCCTGGAGACAGCTAAAGGAGGAGCACTGACAGCTGCTTCCATGTACCAGCTTCACAGTAACTTTGTTCCCAAACCTTTACACCTTGAATTGTATCTGCCTTGATGCAATCATTTGTGGGCAGAAGAATTCCGAACAGTCTGCCTACCAAACAAGACAGAGCAGTCAAAAAAGGCCAGTAGGACTCAGGGATCAGAACAGCTTCATGGCTCTGGATGTCCTCTAGGGCTCAGACTCTGCAGCCATCCCTACATCAGTGTGTCCACACCTCCCTAAGTGCCCAGCTCTTCCTTTCACTTCAGCTCCCAAGGAATGTCATCTGCAGCTGTGCTAGCACATACCTGAGGTTCTGGCAGACACCTGCAACTGCAGTAATGACCATCTGCTACCTGCTAGCCAACTTCAGCATTCACACATCTGACTGGCCAGAAAGAGCAGAGATTAAATCAGTTCAATACCTGCTCCTTCTTAAAATAAAGACCATTTTTTCTCTGACACTAATACTAATTATAAAGTAACACATTGACGTGAATTCTTTCACTTTCTCAGTGCTCTTGTTCATCTTCTAAATACTATCTTTTCAGTTTGACTCTATGAATCAAAGTCTCTTTCAGCTTACTGAAAAAAACCTAGAGCTGCCCATTCTACTTCTGACTTAAAATACTATAGTATTAGTAAATATTAAATAGTTCACTGTGCTTTGTTTTCCTTCTACCAATGGAATGCCTCAGATAACATCCCCATAAAGATTACCTCTTTTATAGCACACAGGCAGGACAGAAATAAACACCTTAGCATTGAAGTAGGGGCTGTTACCGTGTACAGAAGAAAGGCCAGTCATGTCAGCACTGAAAGAAAAACGTTCAAGCTCCCTTGCAATTATTCAGTGCACAGGTGAGAATGGCTTCAGATTTCAGCACCATCTCCTGACACTGTCTTTGGCAGAGATTGCAGTTACCACCTTATTTCAACACAGGAACCATATTAATTATGTGCAGCTCAGTCATCATGTCGTAACAGCCAAATTTAATAATAAACTGCATTTTATAGTCCCCTACTAAAATTCATAAACTATGCATTGAATGCTCAGGAATTACTTGCTTTAAAAAAGAGAGAGCAAGCATCATTTGCATACAAATAATTTCTGAAAGTAATACAGATATCATGGAGCCACAGAATAGCCAAGGTTAGAAGGGACCCCTAGAGATTATTCAGTTCCAATTTGCTCAAGAAGGGTCAGCAGGACCCTGTCTAGTCATGCTTTGACTATCTCCAAGGACACATTGTCTCTCTGGCACTAGTGAGCAGAGAGGACCAACCATTTCCCTTAACCTGCTGGATACACTCTTCATCGGCCTTTGCTGGCTCATGGTCGACTCGTGGTCCACAAGAACCCCTTAAAGACTGTTCTGCCAAGCTGTTGCCTTGCTCATCATAGCATACATTGGAGTGCTTCTTCCCAGTTGCAGGACTTTTCACTGAACTTCATGAGGTTCCTATTGGCCCTGTTCCTCTGAACAGCAATGCAACCATGTGATGAGTCCCCCATTCCTCCTAGTTCTGTATGTTCTCCAAATGTGCTGAGAGTGCACTCTGTCCCACCATCCTTGTCATTAATGGCAACGTGAAACCAGCATTGCCCCAGTATCATCACATCTGCTTCCACATCCTGTATGCTTTTAATGTTTATGTTTGGTCAGGAGCTCCCTATTCATCCATGCAGACCTTCTGTCACCTGTGCTCAATTTCCTGCTCCTTTAGTTGGCCCACTCCTGAGCTTGGAGAATATAATCCTTATATATTAACCAAGTAGGTCCACAGGTACAAGTCTGTGTTGCATGCCTACAATTTACCTTGTTTCTTTCCCTTAGAATTCTGAACTCCACCATCTCAACCTTGCTGTCTCTGAGATCACCTCCCAGACTCACATACCCAAATAGTTCTTATACCCATAGTTCTTTCTTATTGTAAATATGAGGAGCAGAGCAGCTCCCCTTAGCAGCTCCTCAGTCACTTTGCTGAGGAACTTTTCAACAATGCACTTGAGAAACCACTTGATTGCTTGTGTCTTGCTGGGATGAGCATATACTGGGGTGGGGAAAGTTCCCCATGAGGAGAGGGGCCTGCAAACACAAGGCTTCTTCCAGCTGTCTGAAGACCACCTGACCTACTTCTTCTTAATCAGGGAGTCCATAGAAGACACCCACCACAATACTGGTAATACAGGTCCTCCTGGTAATCTTGATCTGAAACTCTCCCCTGGCTCATCATCCATCTCAAGGCAGAGGTCCAGGCATTCCTGCTGCTCCCACACAAAGGGCAAACTCTACTGCCACCCCCAGCTTGACCTTGCTGAAGGGCTTGTACCATCCATTGCAGCAGTCCAGTGGTGTAAATATCTTCTCTGTGATGCAATGAGGCAACAGGTACAATATCCACAAGTGAGAGCACATCCCCCACCATGCTGTCCTCTCAACAATACTTCATTTGTCTGTTAAAATCCTTTAAACAGCAATTAAATAAGATCCCTGGGGTATATCTTCCCCAATTCCTTTGATCACTGGCTAAAAATGCCTCATATGCACTGTTTAATACAGCTCGTACCTAGCAGGCATGAACAGAGCATTTATATTGTCACCTCCAATCCTCTGAAGCCATTAATGCAGCACAACATGAGCCATAGTGTCAGGGGTTCAGTCATGTACAGGGGATGAAGCACAGCAAAATAAAGGTGAAAAATCGTTTTGAGGATAGCTGAGAGGAAACACACTCTGCACAGGTCCAGACAGTTATCTGCAGAAATGCACTGAGGTGATTACTCAGGTTAGAGACCCAGCTGGGATATTATTTCAGCAATCTGGGCTGTTTTGCAGACAAGGTATTTTTACCTCACCCTAATTAAAAGACAGCTGAGCAATCCCTGGAAAACTTCTAGCACTGTAGTTGGTTCCCCCTCCTGCTGACAAAACAAGCACAAACTCTATTATCTCAGCCATGCAATGAGAACAGGAGTTATGGAGCTGTGCTGAAGGGAAATATCCCTGAGTGTTTAACCAGAGGGAACAGGACCATGCGAAAGCTAAGAAATAATCTACTTGGTAATTACAATTAATAGCATTTACCTCTTACTGGGAGTTTACGTTTCTTAAATATTTTCCAAACATTAATTAATTACTAAGGCAAGGGAGGAAATGTTGTTACTTTACATAGAAAAATAAGTATGCTGTGATACACTAATTATTGTGTAAGTATCACTGTTCCTTGAGCCCTTCCATACACATAACCAAGGGGTACCTATGGGTTTAGTTTATTGTTACGTTCCTTTTAGGGAATGGTGTCTCCTCACAAACCCCTCCCCCAGAGACCGTAACCTGGCCTGATTTACCTGCCCCTTGACTCTGACCTATGGCTTTCGGCCAGGTAATCTGACCCCAACCCCAAAAGGGATAAAAACCCCTTTTCCTCCATGCTTCCCCCCTCTTTGCCTTCTGGGATCCCTTCATTGGAAATAAAGCTTTGGAATACATCCTGAGGTAAGGGGCCTCTTTTGAATTTCTTCTCCCTATCTTTGAAGATCCCCTCTCCCAAAACCCCCTAAATCTGAGCTAGCAGCCTGTGGGGGGGGGTGGAGGGAAGGGAAAACTTCAGCTTATTCTCTGCTGTAGGGGCAGACAGCCCTTTCAGATTTTTTTTTTTGTGTGTCCAATTCCAGCCTAAGTTGCCAAATATGGATTGTTCTGCAATAGGAAGTGAGCTAAAAGTCAAACTTGTTTTTAATGTAGACTTGAACAAATACAGAATTCCACAAACCTACATTCTAAATTTCCCAGAGTTTAAAACACCATAATAGCCAAAAAAAAATTTCCATGGGTTTCCAAAGCAATGAGACAACACATAGCTCTTGCCAGCTCAACAGGCCATTCCACAAATCAAGGACACAATTTGCACTGCATAATCACTACTTCCAAAAGCAGAAACCTATACTTAAATATTTTTTCTAACTATCCAAACAAATGCTTTGAAATTAATAAAGGCTGAGACTCCTAGAAAAAATTAGAAATACAAAAAGCCACACTACCACTTTTCATCAAACTATCAGGGTACTGACATTGTAACAAAGAAAGGAAATTTATTTGCCTTATCAGACCTCCAAGTGAAAACTTCATGAAACATTGTTTCAGAAAAAAAATTGTCCATTCTCAGAGAAACAGCCTAAAAAGAACAACTTTTATTTTTCTCCATCATTATTAAACATACTTCTAATACTTGGGCACTCATAACTCCTCCAAACACTGCTCACCACTTTTCAGTTCTCTTTTTCATCTTTGCATGGATTAGCTCAATCCACCTCTTGTAAGGAGTTCAATTCCCTTGGGAAACTGCTATTAAATCTTAGAATCATCTTCCTTGGATAAGTCTGTTACAACTGTTATAACTCCAATAAGGCACATGACGTAACTGAGACAAAAAATTTAAAGCCTATTGCAGAACTCCATCTCTCAGGTTCCACAGAGCTCATCTAAATCCAGGCAGCACCTCAATAGTTTCTATAATGGAATTAAACTGTGACACTGAAAATTGTGAAAGGAATTTACACCCAGAGCTCCTCACCACAGACTTCTCATCAAGGTGGAAGCTCTAAAACCAAAATGCAGTTAGTGTTTTGCTTGTTATCAGCGTCTGAACCCCATGGTGGTGGATACTTCATAAATACACAAAACTGGCAAGACTCATTATCCCTCTTCCACCTAGTCTTCATCTTTGCCCTCAAGAATAGTTTGAAAAAAATTATTTCCAAGCTTAACATGAGGGAGAGTATGGTTTACTTTTGTAACTGTCATTTTGCTATAAATGCTGATTTTGAAAATCTAATTAAAAATCCAATACTTTCTGCTTGATCTCATAAGTTTTCATCCTGCCTGACAATCTGAAGCAAATTAAACCTAAACTTTCATTTAAAGACAGAAAGAGAATTGGTGCAATTTAAGGAAGGCACTTTAGAGGAGGACAGTGGTGTCTGACTCATACTTTTATGTGCAAAGCATTCCAATGTCCTATTTTGTATAGGGTTGTTCAGGTCTGAATTCTAATTTTACCCTTTTGTTCATTTTGTAAGAAAAAATTTTGATAAAACTGACAAGCAATGGCTACATCTGTTCCATTTTAACCAAGGAGACAAATTAGGGTATTAGGAACTCCTTCTGTAATTCCCTGACTCACCAGGTCCTTCAGAAAGTTAAAGAAAACACATGGATGAGTTCTCAAAAATACTTAAGGCTTAACTGAAATAGGAAGCCTTTCACACTTCAAGATATCTAAATAAAGATGCAAAAAATATAAGGAGAGAGGCTTCTCAGCTTGTGGAGAATTCTCTGCACCTTCTGATGACTACCTACCTTTACAGTTCTTGCTCTCTATTTTCCATTTGCCAACAATGTGAGGATATAAGCATCTCCCATTTGAGATGCATCTGTGGAGATGAAGGGCAAAGCAATTAGATATTAGTGATGAGGAACACAAATGCCCAAGACCTCATAAAAGTGTACTTGCTCAGCAGAGCACCTTCTGAAAAATGGGCTGCTTCATGTGAATAGGCACAAATTGCCCCAAAATATCTTTCTTGATCTCAGATAGATAATTATTAAAATACTGGTGCTTCTATGTCTGTAAGACTTGTGGGAGCACAGGCAGAGCACAGGCTGCACTCAGCTCCATTCCCATTAAACAGTACATGGCTTGCTGCCATCACATCCTGTACTTCAGCCATGACTGGGAACCTGGAAGACCTTCCCAGCACAAGTCCATTCCTGAGCTTTTATAACTGAATGTCAGAGAAGCCCAAATCACTCACTCAATGCTCTCCTCAGCTGTTGCAGGGCCTTGTGCTCAAGTTAGCAGTGAACAAGGGCAGTGTTTGCAGCAGCAGCAACACAGCAGGCTCCCACAAACTCCACAGACAGGTACAGGTCAGCAGTGCCAAAAGATGATGAGGTCACTAAAGTGCAGTGTGCTACAGCTCCCAGCACTGACAGAGCAAATCAGATCATCATTTAGCAAAAGCAAACTTGAATGAGTGTCAGGATAGCCTGTACTTCTGTACAGCATTGCTCACTCAACCCAGCAAGGCTCCAGATCACTGATGGCAGCATCTTCCAGGGCACAACCAGGAATGGACCACTCCTATCTGTCTCTTTCTTATACTTCTGCCCTAATCATCTGCTACCTCCACTCCAGAAAAAACCTTGAGAATTCTGACTGACCTAACACACACAACCAAATCCAAGATAAGAAAACTACTCTGTTTTTCATAGGTTCTCAAACACAAAGATTAAAGAAAAATTAGGAAAACTGAGCCTAACAGTTTTATTCTACCTCATACAAGATCTCTTTACACATGATCCAACAATGGAAAATGGCACTTTAAGATGTACGACAAAGGAAACTCTTGTAAAATCCCTTTCAATATCTTGTCAAAATCAGCATGCTCTGTGACTAGACAACTGTCAGGGTGATCTATAGCCCCCAGACAGCACTGTAATATAAACTAAATTGCCTGAGTCACAAGCAATGATAGAGTCATTCTACAGGAAATTGGAAATCAATTCTTGTCATCACTGTACATAACTCCTTTATCAGAGTTCCAGTTGGCCGGTGTAATGCAAAGGAAAGAAGCTGGGAACTGACAATCATGATAAGTTGAACAGTCTACATACACACTGAAGCCCAGAAGTTCTGTTTCTGGAATAGCACTTTGCATAGTGTACATGACAGATGAGAGCAGCTTGACCTAGTAAAATATCTAAGGCTAATCAAAGGTGCGCTGCATCCTGTTCCACAAAGAGGATATATGTAGCCTGGGTTTGGGCCTGAATATTGAGGCCAGTAGTCTTCTTTGTGCAGTGACTCTTGGCAGAAGAGCGGGACAATCTCTTGCTAAATCTCATGCTGGAAGTCTTTCAGACTGGTACTGGGAGATTGCTTCATAGTCATGATGCTGGTGTTGTAGAAACAGGAGCATCAATATCAGCATTGGCAAGCTTATTCATAAGTTTGGCTTTCTGCAACACTTGTGTCAGGACTCAATTGTTGCAATCAAGTGATAAAGTCAGTTTTTGTTACCAAGCTGATTTTTAAGCTATTGGGAAGAACCATTAGTTTGATTCTAAAAGTTAAAAGAAAATGAAGCATCTAACACAATGTTATTTTTACTGCATGCAATCACCCTTTGAGCAATGTTTTTCTGCGTAGATGCTCTACTATGCCTCATTTTACCGGGACTCACCAACCAAATTCATTAAAATAAAGTGCAACATCTGTTTCCAAAAAAAGGTAATTAAGACAATTCTCTGTGAAACAAAGAATATTTTCTACTTCCACTTCTTGTGCAAAAGCCAACACACAGAGCTCCCACACACTAGAAGGAAGCCATAGACATTTCTACACACAAGCTCACTTTCAACTGCTTAATATGGATGGATGCAGGAATATGATCAACTCATGCAGTGTCCAGCACAGCATGTTTCTTATTGTAATGCAGAAGTCCTAACCTAAAACCAGGACTCCTTCCAAAATAAAAAATCCCAGAATTATTTGGAACATTAAAGATTAATTAGTCCCAAGTCCCTGTCATTGGCAGGGACACCTTCCATTATCCCAGGTTGCTCCAAGCCCTGTCCTGCCACTTGGACATTTCCAGGGATGGGGCAGCCACAGCTGCTCTGGGCAAGTTGTGCCAGGGTCTCACCACCCTCAAAGGGAAGAATTTCTTCCTGATATCTTAATCTAAACCTTCAGGTAACTGCAAGGATGCAGTTATGTCATCCTGAAGCCTTGGCTGAACAATCTCTGCCTTTCCTTATAGCAGAACTGCTCCAGCCCTCAATTCGACTTGGTGGCCTTCTCTGGACTTGCTGCAACAGGTCCCAGAGCTGGATGTGTAAAATATAGTTTAGTACAAAGCATTCTGCTTAAGTTTCACAAAGTTTGCTTCCCTATTCTCTGGACTGTTTGGGAAAAGGTGTGGTTTCTTCACATAGCAAAAATTTATTATGAGACTAACACTGAGGGTTCCCCTTCCTGAGAGTTAAAAAGCGGGACAATGAAGCAAACAAGCCAACACCACCAGCAAACGACCCCCACTCACCACACTGACCTTCAAAGCCTGGCACACACAGCAAAGAGGCTGTGCATGCCCTGGCAGCTCTGCTTTAACACTGGTTACAACAATGTCTGGCAAATGGAGAGCCAACAAGCTATCAGAAAATAGCTGAGAAGTTAAATGCTATCATCTTGGGTCAATTAGCTAAATTTAGTTTACATCAGCCACTGATCTTTTTATCATAAGTATGACACTGTTTATATTCTTGAAAGTAGGGCTGGACGAAGAACTCATTCATATTCAACTTTTGGAGCATATGAATATTTTTCAGCTCATCTGCCTCACTATTGAGAAATATGGTCACTCCACATTAATTTTTTGTTTTTCAAGTAGTTGGGAAATGAATGCACATTTTGTGGTAGGATAATTGCAAAATTTAAATAATTTGTGATGAAAAATGCACCTCCTTTTCCTTTTCTTGAAAAGCAAGCTGAAATCCACAATATCCCTGAAAGATGGCCACTTGCATTGACAAAAGTCTTACTTCCTTTTAATTACACTATCCACCCTTAATTATATGCCATTATTCGCTAAACTATTATGAAATTAATCTGGTAGCTAGAAATTTAGTCAGATGTTTGTTTAACATCATTACCTAGTTTTGAGTCCATGAGTCAAAGGAAATGGGGTTTTAATTAAGGCCTGCAGAATAAGAAGGGCATGAAAGCAGAACATTTAATTTGCAGAGCATAGTTTGCACAATGCGTATTCCTTTGTGGCAAAGCCAGCATGAGAAGTTCCTGCTCCACTCCACCTCTCCCTTTCTACCCTCATTAAAATGCTGCAGTTTTCTGCTCTTTCCCTCAGTTGTACCAAAATAACTGCAAGCTGTGATAAATGTTCATCACTGAAATCATCTGGAGTATCATTCACAATCCCTGCAACAGTACAGCTGTTTTATTTGCTTCCAGTACAGCTCCATAAACACCACACTGTGAAAGCAGCAAATGCTGATATGTAAAGATTTGACCGGCACAAAACACAACTCAAGGATCAGTGTCCATAATATACCATTGCATTAATAATGTCCTGGTTTCTTCTGGGCTGGTACATGGCCTAACAAATTAATCCAATATGATAACCTTGTTCTTTAACAGTATGTACAGTTTTGGAGGCAATCACCTTCCATAAGTTCACACTTTTGTGTTCAAACACTGGGTTTGAAAGGGCCAAGACTAAAACCCACTCAAGTCCATTACCAGGATGACATTCATAGGTTAGGATATGTTGGTTGTCTGGTGGCTCACAATTTTTTTTGACAGTCTGAGTTTGAAAATCCCAACAAAGATTTCAGCCATCACAAAAAGATGTGCAGTGTTACTGTCACTGAGGAAAAGTGGTCAGCTCAAACTAGAGATTTTGCAGTAGCAGATGTGTCATTCTTGGCCTGCACTCTTACACACACAGCTATCAAAAAGCACCAAGACTAAAGAATCAGTGAGTGGTGACAAACACAAATGGATTCTAGAAAAGCTGCAGAAGTCCACAGAGAATGAAAAATTCTCCACCAACAGCATCTGTCAGGCAGCAGTTGCAGAGCTTCAACCATCTTGCCACAAACCAAAGGCAGAACCGAACTTCTTCATCAGTTGCACTATACACAGACAGAAGGTAAAAAGTGATCCAAAAAGCATCAGAGTGTTAGAAACAGCTCAAGTAAGAGAGCGTTATTGCTCATGAAAAACTAACTGAAAAAGAATCCCATGCTTCTAATTAACTTCATTACTGGATTCGATCCATACCCCTCCTTTCCCTCTCCAAATCAGGGTTAAACTTACAGCATCAGTTAAAGAATCCAGGAGTGAACTATGCCTAACAAAATTTTGCAAGTTATGAATCTTCTCTACTATTGTCTTCATATTATGAATCTTCTCATACTATTGTCTTCTCTACATATTGTCTTCTTTCCATGTCCCCATGAAAAATACTTTATTGCTGCAATACTCCCCTTTAAAGGAGATTACTAAAATGAACAGGCATGATTGAACAGCAACCACTCTCTGTTTTGTTTCAGTCCTTAATTTAACTGTCCTTAAGTTAACTGTGTTAACTGCCAGTCATTGCTGAAGCACAGTGAATTTTTCTTAGTAAGCAATTTTAAAGATTGTTTCCCCATATCTTAAAAGGTCTGAAACAGAGGTTAGAAAACCCAATAAACTTAAAAGTATGGAAAGTACAGTTACAGAAAAACCTTTTATCAATGCACAGCATTGCAGTGAGACACATGCCAACATGAAAAAGTAATTTGCATGTTTACTGATGCATTGTGGATATTTGTTCAAAGCCTTTAACATAAGCTGTTAGTTACAGAGCCCTGATTCATTTAAGTTCTCAAAGTTTTAATTAGTTCTGAGAAAATATTTTACGTAGAAGTCACAATTCGCCATAAAGCAGCAACTTTCCCTCTTTCTTCCTGTGATTCAAACCCTCATGGGAAAAGTCCTGCCTATTAGACTTGGGCCAAGTCTAATACACAGAAACCAGAAAGCTGCAGGACCATCTGTCATTCAGCACCCTGCAGTTCTTAGCACCCAAACTACTTTACAAAGACAACACACTTATACACATTTTATGGATTAACCCAATCTGCAGCGAAATAAAGTCATTTCTTATGGTCCAAGAGCCATGGTGACTACCAGGAGAAAAAAGAGAAAAAAAAAACCAAAAACCAGCAGCAAAGGTTTTCCAACTGTCAGAAGAGCATGGCTGTGGCAGTGTAGAGGCCAGCCAGCTGAGCAGCTGAGCCTGCAAGGCCCCTCTTCAAACCTCTGCCTGCATTTTCAAGAGCACAGCTGGCTGCAGGTGGGAGCAGAACAGCTCACATTCACCCACACATCGGCACTGACACTGGGGACAGGGGGTTCACAGCTCTGGGCAGCACTGACACTGTGATTCCTTAAGAATCACACCCAAAAGAAGGAACATGGTAAAAAACCACATAACAGGGCCTCTCCTTGTACATATCAAGTGAAACCAATCATTTAAGACTGCTCTGCTTATACAGCTCTTCCCCCTGGCACAGAGGGTTCACTACTGCCACCCACACTCTGGACATCCACTCCCCACACGGCCCCAGTTCTGTGTCCCAGCCTGGGGGTGACTGAGGCACAGCCAGTTGGATGGAATTGGACAATTTTCTCTGGAGTTCTGTGGTAGAGTCTTGGCTTTACCCACCCTTTCCTTGCCATCCCACTGCATTCCAGTGACACTCTATGGATGATGCTGTAACCTGACTTCAGCATGTGTGAATTGATGAGATCACACATTTTCTGTGAGCTTCAGCATTCTCTTATTTTACAAAATTAAGCATTGGAGTGCATTCTTGTGGCAATTCAAACAGTGACTTTTCAGAAAGTTCAGAAACCTACTACATGAATTAAGTAGAACAAACCACTCCCAAACTTTTAAAAGCCCAACAAGTGTATTTTTGCACATATGCTTTTAGAATCTTTTACATGACTTTTGAGTAATATCTAATTCTTTTCTCTCCGTTTGGTTTTGGATTTCCAGTTTTCACTTCCATATCCTATTTAGGAGTAGAGCAACAGAAGGCAGAAAAATGGCTCATGTCTTGCTGTCTGTAGCCTGGCAAGAGGGGAACACATGATCATTTGGCAAAAATTTGCAATTCTGTGAGGATTTAATTTCTGCATCAAAACAACCAATATCCTGTAAATCTGAATAACTAAGCATCCACATCTTCATATGTTTATCAAAGCTAAAATAAATTTCTGTGTTCTGTCATAACTGTTAGAGGTATCTATTGTAATAATTCATATGTTTTCATAGCTTGGATACATAATGATGCTAGAAAGCTCTGAACAGAGGAAGAGCATAATCCACGGGAATAAGAAAAGTGAATTAAAGGTTTATTTATAAGTGTATTTAAAGTTTCATTTGTCTGAAAATGTGTACCATGTCAGGCACAGAAGCAATCATTTGTAAACAACTTGCAAGTAGCTGCATCACTAAATGTACCTGCGACCTCAGTACACAGGGTCAAGGCAAAACTCCACCTGCACCCTTTCTCTTCCCACCCCAATATAAAGTTCCTTCAGTTTTTCCTGGATCTGTCCCCAGCATGCCTTATAGCCTATGACTCTCAGCTGACGGATGTCTCCCTTCTCAGTGCCATCCTATCTATATGTTTTCAATAAGCCAAACGACCAAAACAGAGGAAGTCCTAAATCAAAAGGAAAGAAAGCAAAAGGATGATAGACTTCACTAGTTAGAAAGAAAAGCAGTGCAATCTGCATGTCATGCTTCTTTTTTACCATAGCACACCCAAATTTCACACAGCTATACTGTAACTGAGGAAAACCTACCTGACAGAAAATCCTTTAATCCAAGCTCTGAACTCACCACCACTGGTAACATATGCGCTCTTGACAGCAAGGTTACCCTTGAGCTGGGGTGAACCAAGCAGCTGAGCATTCAGGCATCATCCCTTGTCAGCCTTTCCCCCAGCAAAGGAAACCCATCTGGACAAGACCATCTGATGACATAGTTAACTGATGTTACAGTGCCACTATGTCTCAAATAAGAGGAAAAAAACTCATTCTGCAACAGTTAAACTACATCCTTCTAAAACCTGAGTAGTACTTGAGCCATCACAGTCAGCTGTGGTTAAGATACTTTAGACAAGCACTGATTGCTCACAGATTAACCCCTAAACACAATTAAAGGAATTCAGTAGGGATGTAAAGAGCTGAGCTGGAAAATTTAAGTTACCACTGAGTTACCCAAGTACACAGAGTCTGCAATATCCTTAATTACCTACATCCCTCTATCATTGCTCTGTCCTTAAGAATCACACCCAAAAAAAGAAACTTGGTAAAAAAAACACATAACAGGGCCTCTCCTTGTATATATCAAGTGAAACCAATCATTTAAGATTGCTCTGCTTATACAGCTCTCCACATTGCTCTGCTAAAAGCAATAGGATGACAATTACTGAATGTCATTGCAGGACTTAGAAACAACTGAAGAAAACACTACCTACTACAATGTCATGACATATGATGGTAGCTACACTATTCATATTTACCAACCAGCATCACACAGATGGTCAATTGTTGAAGCTTGGCTGAGGGGTTGCTTGCTAAGCTGCTGTAACATCTTTAGCCAGGATCTTAGGAATAAATGCTAAGAGGTCCCCCTGAACAAAGGCCAGGAGGTTGGCGTTTCAAATTGCTTTGGATGCTTTGGATTATCAACCCTCAGTAGGAATTGTAGTGCACTACGAAGCTCCAAAGAAAAGGTACCATGTATATTTTTAATGCTTCTACTCCTGTTCTTTGACAGCATGTGCTACATCCCATCACTGTACCACGACCATCTCCTGACAGCTACTTGCCTCTGTGGTATTCAATATGTGACTTGGATACAACATACTGAGCCTTGCAGAGGCAAAAGGAAGAGTAGCAAACAGTTTTACAGGACACTTTCCCTCTCCATATACTGGAGCAGGTTGTATGTGTACAGCACAGCAGTACAGAGCACTCAGAAGGTTTAGGAAAATTCTCCCTGACAACTGATGCTGCAGCACAAGCCATTCTTCACTGCGAGTCTCCTTCTGTGGAGCAAGAAGCAGTTTTCTTTCCCCATCACTGCAAGCCTTGGCCAGGAATCCCAAGTGACAGATCACTGCGGGGCCGACCCTGCTGATGGATCTCGCTCCATGGAAAGCGCTGGAACATCCACGACGGGAAAGTGACTTCCAGCGGCAGGAGCAGCGCGGTGGAGCCGGAGCGCCATCAGCCGGGAGTGCGCTGCCCGCACCGCCCCTTCCCCCGCACCCATCACACTGAGCACAACATTTTGTCCCTCCAGCAGCAGCACAGGCTTTACGTTATTACACACTTCATGTAATTATGTCTAGAATGAAAAAAAAGGGATTTTTCTCAGAATTATTTTTACCTTTTTCCACTATTTCCCCCCATTTTTCTTTTTCCCAATTCTTCCTTTTTCCCAAATCTTACAGAAAGGGACTTTCAAAAGCACTAGATCTTCAAG
Source organism: Certhia americana (assembly GCA_018697195.1). Classification (NCBI taxonomy): domain Eukaryota; kingdom Metazoa; phylum Chordata; class Aves; order Passeriformes; family Certhiidae; genus Certhia; species Certhia americana. Next base: position 810,780 of record JAGMWU010000021.1, on the reverse strand, counting down.
TTAGTTCTGGAAAAATCCCTCATCCAGAAAAATACAAATAAATCCCTAACCTGCTTTGCTAGTACAGTGAGAAAGATAAGCTTAAATCCAGCTATAACTCAAATTCAGTTTCTTTACAAGCTAAAAAGCCGATTGAAAAGGAAGATTGATGGCTGCTTTACTGCTCATTATCGGTACTATTAATTTAAGATATTTCTTAACTGTTAAGTTAGAGAGATATTCCTGCTGGTGAAGGTTTATCTCTACCTTGCTTGCAGTCAAGTAGGATGTCAAGTAGGACTCCATCTACTTCCTCATTCTCTGAGGCACCCTAGAAACCTGCCACTGGAGAGCAGCAGAACAGAGGCCTCCCCAAAAAGAACACTGAAAACCGACAATGTTAGCTAGAAGCTGGGGAATCAAATTACAAAGTCCCTGCAATCCTGTTGCCCTGAATGACATGAAATAAATATTCAGCTTTCTGCTTACTGCTTCTACAGCTTGATCTGCCACCCCTGTTCCTCAGCACTCCCTCTCCTCTTCCCCACTCAAGCACACACTGTGGACATTGGTATCATGAGACAGAGAGACAACTAGGGAAAGTTCTCTTCCTGCACTAACAGAACACAGAGGAGCTACCACAGTCCACTCTCCCAGCCTCAGCTTTAGCACACCATGCATGCAACACCATGTTCATTGTATTTTATGCTGGCCTCAGAGAGCTCACCCTGACCCACAGCTCAGTGCAGCAGGCACAGCTCACATAGCTACTGGGTATCAGTCACTCCCCCAGATATCTGAGACATTACAAATCCACTGGGATGCCTCCGTTCTCTCAATACAGCACATGAATTAAATTGTGTCTTCTACACTCGTGACTTGTTACGCCCCAACACTCCCCCCCAAGAAAACTTAAGTTAGACAACACCTGAGTTTTGCATGCTACTGCTGCTACAGAGCTGGAGACAATGTGAGGGGAAGGAATTTTAATACACAAGACAGGTTAGAAGCTGTCTGGCCTGCCAGCTGCCCAACAGGCCATAAGCAACCAAAAGTTGCTTGCAACACAGCAAACCCAAACCACGCAGCAGGCTTTTGATATCTGTCTGAGACAGATTTGAAGTATCAGCTCATCCAAGTTCATGTCTGTTTCTAAAGGCCTGATGAGGACACAAAGATGTTCTAACTTCTTTTGCTTGCCTTATTTCACATGATCTCAGACTGCTGCAAAGCAAGGGCAAAGCACAGGGAAGTAAGAATTACATCACTGCAGAACTCAGCCCAGGATCCAGCTTGTTGAGCCTTAATCACAGAGCACTGGAACTGATAATCAGAGGCTGCATAGCTTCAAGTGGCTCATGAAGTTGTAACGGGGCATTTATCAAGGATTTTTAAAGTAAACACCATTGATTTCCTTGCAAAATGTAGCACTTATTAATAACACATTTAGGAGTGGCTCAGCTACCTGGTCCCTGGGCCACAAAGAGTAAACTTGTCAGTCACTGCAGGCACTGCAGTCTCTGTGTCAATCCAGCTGGATTTAAGGACCATGAAGCAAAGCAAGAACTTGAGGAAGTCCATATTCCATCTCAGAAGAGTGCTCTAACAACCAGGCATTTGAACACTTACAAACTACTGAAGAAAACACTACCTACTACAATGTCATGACATATGATGGTAGCTACACTATTCATATTTACCAACCAGCATCACACAGATGGTCAATTGTTGAAGCTTGGCTGAGGGGTTGCTTGCTAAGCTGCTGTAACATCTTTAGCCAGGATTTTAGGAATAAATGCTAAGAGGTCCCCCTGAACAAAGGCCAGGAGGTTGGTGTTTCAATTTGCTTTGGATGCTTTGGATTATCAAGTCTCTTACAGAGGTGTATCTCTCTCATGTTCAGAAGACTCACACTAGGATCTCTCCTTGAAAGTTTTAAAAATGTAAATGTGTTTCAAAAAATTGTATCTTGTTTTGAGAGGCCAACATTTTTCAACATTTAAAAAAAAAAAAAAAAAGACAATGACTAGAACACAACCAGCTACAGCTATTACCCTAAATTATTATCCTATTACTCTGTGCACCTTGGGGGGAAGTAATTTCATCGTGTTCCTTAAACGTTAAAACAAGCTTTCTCTACCCTTTCCTTGACTTGGCTACTCTGCTTTTGTGCAGTCTCCTTTGTCAGCAGCTCAGCTCTTCCATGGCAAAGAACTGGCTGGATTTGGTGACTGTGGGAGGTAATACACACTTCCCTTGCCTTGGGAGACTGGGCTGCTCTCAGCAACTGGAGACAATTTGCAGTTCCTCAGAGAGAGTAAGTCTTTGTGGCTATTAATAATCTCACTCCTTTTTCCAAAAGGAAATGAACTACAGAACTGTTTTTCCTTAAAGCACCACATGGTTCACAGTCTCTTTTGAGCCCTTGCACAGGCAGGCCACAACAGCTAGTCTATCAGACAGTTTTTCAGTATGAATTTCCATGATTTATTTCTAGTATCACCTGAAGCTATGTCAAACTGGTCTTAACTGAATTGTGCCAAACAGTCACAAATGGGGCTGGTGGAAACAAATAATAGCCACATGGAAATCACACCCAAACCAGGCCCAGATCCCAGGCTAAGGTTAACAAAGACAAATCATTGCCAACCATTAGCTTAAAAACTAGGCATCACAAAATAACAACCAGTTAAACCCCTTGTATTTCAATAGACCACCATTCTATAATACCTCCGGACTTGTTACTGCTACTCTAATCAAAGCACAGTTAGTAAGTGAGCACAGTTAGAAAAGCAAAATCAGGAGCATGCACACAAGATGACTCTGCTGGCAGTGCAAAGCTCATTGTTTTAGTCACAACTGATGACTCCACCAATGCAAATTAAATGCAGCTGCAAGACCCAAAAGGACAAGATGGACAAAGTGCTGGGGAAAAGAATCAGAAGAATGAAAGTCAGCAGTCAAGTGTTATTCATTAAAGGCTATTTAGTGAACATTTCAACATTCATCTTTGGTTATTGGAAGAAAACCATAATGAACATCTAAGAATTGAATAAAAATTAATGAAAAATAAAGATGTGAAAAAAGCCATTCATCTGCACTAATGACTACTAAGAGATTGTCTGTACCAAGCAGACACTTGTATCACTTGTATTCAGTGATAGCCACAGCCTCAATACTTCAACAGTAAATGATCATTGAAAACTCTCAGAGTTCCAGTGGTTCTCCTAGACAGATTTTAGAGTCTACAGGCATTTATCTCAACTCAGTAAAGCAAGTATAACTGTATTTTGCTGTAGCAAAAACTGAAAAGCTGCCAGCAAATCTTATGCATACTACAGAAAACATTCTGCATGACTTCCATCTGGTATTCATCAATCTAAGTGGATGTAAGGATGGCATATGTTACTGTTCTCCCACAGCCTAGAGAAAGCAATCATCTTGCCCTTCTTGATGCAAACAGCACATATTTTTGCATGAAACGGATATTTTTATTTAGTAGTTTTTAACAATCTATTCACCCTTGTATTTAGAAGAAGGTGTTCTGGGCATTTCTACTGGAAGTACAAGACTAGATGGGATTCTGCCTAGTTTTTCCAAAGAAGAATACTATCTACAAAGGGAGACAAATAATCAGACTACAAAGCACCAGGTGGCTTGCAACACTGAAAGAGGTAAACCTGTTCTTCTGCCCATGGAGTAGAAATCCTCTGAACAAAAACTAAAATTCAAAAACACCTTGTCTTCCATCATTACTAATGGTAAATTTGCAAGTTTTGAAAGCTACATGGACAAGCTAATTTTTTCCAAGATTAAGGCAGTAAGATCTCATGTTCTAATTTATCTATGTCAACCAATATTTTCTATCTCACTGATAGTGTAGACCTTCTGGCCAGCTTTGTTACAGAGGAAAGTACTTGTGTCCATGCGATATTAACTGCAGAGATGTGTGTATTTGCCAAAACATAGAGTCAAGGCTTAAGGAATTAACACAGCTGGATTTCTAAACACAGAGGAAATAGATGAGCTAGCTGAAATCTTTAAAAAAAAAATCCCATAAGGGTTCAAACTGACTGATAAACCTTTGCTACAGAAAGGGAGCATGAGGTAAAGTCCAGTGAACTCACAGCAAGACTTTCACATAAATGGACACAGATCAGGTTCCAGCTTAGGGTATGAACACAGAGCCTGCTCAAGTTTCAGCAAGCGCATGTGTAGCAGAGCTTCCTCTGCCAAGGAGGCACAAGCTTGGGGATTGGGGGTTTTTTCCTCATTTCTTGTTTGTTTTGAAACTATTGATATTAAATAAATTAAACAAGAAACCCTAGACAATTTTAGGGGAATAGACAAAGGAATTCATCAACTATTAAAAACCAAAACTAGGAAAAAATAATTTCAGCATTTTAGATTCTACTGAATACAGTCTTTTTTCCCCTTCTCATTACTATTTTCTTTGAATCTGATGTCCCAGTCCTGCTCTTTGCGTTCCCTGGTATTAAACTCCTTGAAAATGAATGAGAAATACACAAGCCCAAAGAGGAAGCTGGCAGCAAAATTGGTCCGACTACAGGGAAATATATTTAAGCTTTCAAGATCACCAGCCATAAACAATCCAGTAAGGTTTATTTCTAATGCATTGCATTTCACAAAAATAATTTTTCACCAGTATGGCCAGAAAGTGTGGTATGGAAGAGACACCAGTGTGGAGAACCTGATTCAGATAGACTTTTCTGGCCTTTCCTGCTTTCCCAGAGGTATATGTCACTATAGGATATATTTCACATATTTAAACACAAGTATTTATTTTTGAGAAATACGGATCCTGCTGAGAGACTAGACTGGCAAGAGAGAAACCAATTTATCTAAAAGTAAGCTTGCAGAGCACAAGGAAATGCCACAGTGCAGAGATCTGAGCTAGCTTATTCTGTCTCCTGTTAAGAGTTTTTCATTCTTCATGTCACTCCTCTAGTCCTTTTCCCCAGTCCCAGTGTGAATTCCTCTTTCCCAAATGACAGCTCATAATAACATTTTAGTTAAGATCCCACCAAGAAAACAGACAGTAAGTGCTATCATGGCCAATCTTTATCCAAATTCTAAATAATATAGGGGGAAAACGTTAAGCTATCAGAGTCCTTTCAATGAAAAATACAATTGTTTAACAGAAAGTGCTCATAACAGAAGAGGAATGATGCAGTCACCTCACTGGCTTATCTGGGGAGAATGAGTCTGTATTGGCAGGTGAGGGTGAAAGGCCTCCAAGGAAAGAAAAGCAGAAATTCAACCTCCAATCCTAAAAAAAAAATTTAAAAACCCCCAACCAATTTAAGGACATGAGAGAACCATCAAGTCCTATCCCTTGCAGCATGACATCGCTTCAGCAGTGTATTCCTGCAACAGGACTACCACTTTTGGTTCAATATGACAATTTCTTTTAGAAACTAAATAATTTAAACTCCTCAGTGAAGGATCCCCCTTTCTAGAGGGATGCCACTCTGAGGGTAAATTATCTTGGTAATAAATTTTCATAGCTTCAATACAACAAGTTTCGGATTCCATGTCACCAAAAACACAGCCAATTATAACCAGGTGACAGCAGAAGCCATTTTAGGAGTAGAACCATGGCCATATTGGTAACCAGCACCTATATCTCCCTGGGTGATTTTTGGGATTGTTTTGGGTTTTGATGGTGGTTGTTATTTTTTAAAGCAGAAAAATCTTCAGCCATGAAAATCATCTTCCAAAAGCAGTTATCAAACTGCTCACAGCTCACAGCAACAATTATGAGGGAAGAACACAACTACTTGCAGAAGTGGGGTTATGCTGCTCAAGTACCCCTGCTCTAACCCAGGTGATGCAGATCTTGGTTTACCACCTCTCTCTGATCCCCAAAAAGTTTTTCTCCTTTTACAAGACTCATTCTCAAAGATTTACATGCATATGTACCTAAGAGAAGGGGTCCCAAGGTAATTTTCATACAATGGTGGGACTCCTTCATATATAGATATCTTCCATAACCAACAACTTCTCTCATAACTCTGAGAGGAAATCTATACTGAAGATGTTTATTTTTACCATATCAGTGCTATGGAACAGGCAAAAAAAGCACTACTGATATCAGTTACAACTAACTGTCCATTCTTCTGTTTACAGCAGGATAGATTTCAGTAAAATGTTTAGGAACAGGAGCAATGTTTTATAGCAGTATCATATTAATGTTTCAGAGACTAATCATGTCTTATCAAATGGAAGATGTGTCCTCAAACTGCATATTCAGCAATCTCTTTAAATGTACTCTATTTTTACATCAGAGTGCTGTACAAGTTCAGTTGTGTGTTCTCTAGAACCAATTAAGTCATAATAACTTGACATCTCTCCATGATTCTCTTCTGTTTTGCAACCTATATTTTACATCAAAAAAATAATATAAAAGCAAATAAAACCCAGTGAAGGTCCTTTTAAACTTGACAGTCTGTTGTATTGTGAAAGTCAGAGTAGACCAAGAATTTCTTATTTTTCCAGTCTTGCCTCTCATTCAAACACACAGATTTAAACATTTACATGCCTTTTCATAATTTATTGGAGCATTTGCTACTCATGACATAAGCACAGGTCTAGCCTGCAGGAAAAACAACTAACAGTTGAAGGACAGCATTCCAATTAGTCATTGGGAAGTACATCCATGCTCATTGCTTGGTTCTCAAGTGCCAGTAAGTTCCAGTAGGGAAATCTAACATCAAATATGTCATCCAGAAAAATACACTGCTTTTCAAATAGCAATAGCAGTGATATCAGAGACTGATTCTCTCTCCCAGTACATACCAGTAAGTAGACTTATCTTTTAAAATGTTCCCAAGAATATGAACCCCTTAAGAAGGCTGGTGAGGAAAGCTGTGCTCAGAGTTCTGTTACTGCCACTGGTACATGATTATTCTGCTTCAGAAGACATGTGCCAGACTGTATTTTGTGTTTCAAATTTCAGTGTTAAGCATAGAGAAAAATAGTGGAGCCAGGAGATGCACAGGAAAGTTGTTGTGCAAGATGAGAATCCCACTCTGCCCCATTTTGCAACTCAAGAGGACCCCTGTAGTCAGAAGACCTTGTTTCTCTCAACTACTTCCCTGTTACAACAGGGCAGCCCAGCCAAATGCCATTCAGTATCTGCTTGGGTGCCATCTTTGGCATCCCAGTCACAGACTGTTGATCCTTAGATTAACAGACTAGAAAACACAAGCATCTCCTCCATCAGGAAGCATTGCATATCTCCAGATTTGGTTTACTGAATAAGCCTTTTGCTCCAGGATTGTGTTCTCCAGATTGGGTTTCCTGAATAAGCCTTTTGCTCCAGGATTGTGGTCATCTCCATGATCCTCCTTCCAAAACATTGTGTACCTCCAGCCCAAATCCAGACTTTGGAGATAAATTAAAGCCTAAATTCGCTTATGCTCTGTAGACTTAGAGCAACACAAATCATTCACAGAATCTCAGAAGGGTTTGTGTTGGAAGGGACCATAAAGATGATCTACCTCCACTCCTCTGTCATGGGTAAACACTAGAATAGGTTCTTCCAAGCCTTGTCCAGGCTGGCCTTGAAATTCAAGGGGAGTTTGCCAATAAAAAATTCCAAAATAAATCAAAGTGGATATTAGTCACCTGAGGGCTAGGGGTGCCATAATGTTTTTTATTCCCATTTCCTCCCCTTTTTTAAATAAACTGGCATAAAGCTGGCACAGCCTGTGCTGCATCCCATGCCACAGCCATGGTCAGGGGCTGTGCAATCCTGCTGTTCAGATGAGTTCTGGACCTGCTCCAGTTTCCAGTTACATATGGTGATGATTATCAGCTTGCTTTGGAAAGCACAGGGACTCTGAAAGCAGCACGTCTGGAAAGGGTTTCTCATTTTAAAACATCTCTCAGTTACATTGAACAAGTTTCACATTAAGAGTTTTCCGTGTATTCTAGTACTCTAGATTACATTTTTTCTAGGATTTTAGAAGAGACTTTTTTTCACCTTCTTCTGAAGGATCAAGAATTTATGGAATGTGAGATAAGGCCTGGCCAGTTTTTAAGCCAAGTCCCTTCTGTCTGGACAAGAGGCTAGGAACAAGGGAATAGTAAAAAAAACTTGACAAATACCAACAGCCACTTCCATTCAAATAAAAAGCATGCTATCTTCCTGAATATATTATGCTCAATCTTCATGTTAATGAGAAATGTAGAAATAAAATTGGGCATTAACTCATAATTACCTTTTTTTTTTTTGAAAGGGAAGGACATGAGGGATTTTGTTATTAAGGGAGTTAAATTCTAACATCTGTTTTTAATTCTACCAGCTTATTTGTCTGTTTATACCCACAGGCTTTCAAGACATCATTCAACACTGCTAATTAAAGCTGACAAATTTTGTTCACTGTGATGCTTCCTTGTATCCCTGCAAGCCACTTACTCATGTCAGTGCTGTCACTGCAGGTGACACTGCTGCTTGATGGAGAGATGACAAGGGGTGGAGTGGCCCTGAAGGGATGAGAACAGGTTCACCTTGTCACCTGTCAGACAGAGGAAGGAAGAAGTGATGGATGGCAGTGACCATTGCTCTGGCCACATGCATTTATCTCTTCTCAAGGTTTGGTCAGAATCATCCAATTTTCTACCACGTTTAACTTAAAACAAAATCCATGGCAATACCCAGTATGTTACTAAAATGCCACAGAAATGGGACTCCCATTTAATAATACATTGCAGACATACACAAACACACAGTCTGTTTCTCTTGGCAGTAAGAACCCCATCTGCAGCAATGCCCTCAGGAAACTTGCTATTTGTGCTCCACTCAGAACAGCACAATGCTGATTCAGGAGAGCAGCACCAGCTCACGTGGAAGTGGGCCATGCCTAGGAAAGCATTTGCAGAAGTAGCTGACTTGGCTCAGATAAAACGCTAGAAGACACAAGAACCATTGACAAGTTCATTCATTACTTCATATCCTGGACTGCAGACTTCATAGATCCAAACATAGGAATTATTAGCTACTAATTTGCATATGTTTTTCTTTAAAACAAACAAATAAATCTCATGCCACAAAGAGAATAGTGGTGAAAGGTCAAGCAAGCAGGCCAGGGACAGCTCATCAGAAAATCCAGGCCTCTGAACTCTGCATCATATACACATTTCAGTGCCCTACACACACAGTCACCAATGGAACAGGCTCATGGGTTGACTGCTGGGATCCACACTGGGCCAGAGATGTGCCAGAAGGAGTGAACCCAGAGAGGGAACAAGTCAAAGAGTAATCTTCCTTATCCTTCCTCACAGAGGACTTTCACAACAAGAATAGATTTCCGCCCCCCCCCCCCTTTTTTTTTCCTCCATTTTGTAATGACCAATGTGCTTTTCAAGTGTATTTTTAAAGCTGTTAGAGTCTAGAAGAGGCTTTTTATTAACCAGGTACACAGTGCTCAGTACCTGGGAGCCCGGCTCCCTGGCTGAGGTGTCTAGACATCTCTGCAGTAGAAATAACAGCACAGCACAGCACTGCATTGAACCCATTAGTTTTAGCATCAGAAGTCACTTCATGCCCCAGGTTGCCATAATCAAACACATCTGTTGTATGAAAATTATCCACTGCTAACTTGAGAGCAAAGCAAAATATGTCCAAATTATCTGTTCTCAAGATAACTTTACCTCCTAAAAGACTACATTAAACAACACACCTTTCAACATCATCACCACTGCTTTAGTCACTCCAAAATTCACATGACATGCAAACACATCTAAAAATCCATTTTGAGGAGAGATGGACTTAAACTGGGAACGGTAGCTTTGACAGCAATATTCCAACAACTACTACACTGAATGCTAGGAATATATAAATTATGTATTCCAAATGCTTTCACAGAAATAGATTAAAGCACTTCTCTCAATCCTCTAAGAAGCAAAAAGTCATAGAGAAAACAACTGTTATTTTAAGACAGTTTTTAGCTTCATTTGTCTAAAGCTACACTTTCATAGTTCAATACATAAAAACATTATGGCATATATGCAAATCTGGTATTTTCATGCAGGAAAGGTGAAATCCTTATATATGAAAGGTTGAAGTCTGATCTTTAAAAGAAGCCAGAAGCTGGTTTCTGTCATCTTTCTTTCTCTCCTTGTTTCAATAAGCAGACCCACAACTTAAGAAAAATTATAATTTTGTCCACAGGAGAAAAAGAACAGACCTCCCCAGACTGAGCCAAGAATTCACCTCTCTCTGGGGGAAAAGACTATGGCACTTCTAAAGAAAAAAGGGAGAAGGGCAGAAATAAATTAGACTCTTCAGGTTTTCAGCTACAAAATTTTGCAAGTAAATAATAAGAAAATAAGAGGTAATCATACAAAAGTATTTCCCACTAATTCAAACACATTTCATTTCCTGCTTTCTTTCCTCATCTAGTCTAGTATTTTCCTTAGTTACTGAATTGAAGTGGAAAATTTTTTTTCAGCTTCCACTTCTGCTCTGTACAATAGAAGTGAATATTCTTTCTTCTCATTCTTCCTCCTCATGCTTGTAAGATGACTGCTGTATGGTTTTCTCCAACCTCAAATCTAAAAGATACGTTTGACCAATTTATGCTGCATCATCCAGGTCCAATAGGCTAAAGCACATGGGTCTTCTTTCAAAATAAATGAAGATATGTATTTTAGTCTACTGGTTTGGGGTGCTGAGAGCCTCTGAATCACTCTTTGAAAGGTGAAGCTTATGCTGCCACAGGGTGTCACACCTTTGAACTCTTATCTTGATGTGGCTCTGTTCTGTCATATTCCTTTTTCCCAGTCCATACACATGCAGGGCTCTAAGAAAATAACCCCTTCAGGCAACACCAGCCAACAGAGCACCAGCAGCAAGCAGCAACATGGACAAGTGCATTCACTAGCTAAAATTAAGCTCTCCAGACACCACAGAAACTCAGTCATTAAGCTTAAACTGCAACAAACCCAAATGAAGAGGGCACAGAGAAGGAAGCCCATGACCCAAATCCTCAGGAGAACTCAGAGATCACACCTGTAAGGGTACACAGGACATCCACACACAAACCTCAGAACAGGCTGCTGTAAGTGTATCCACTAGAAAAAGTTTCTTAAAGAGATCTTCTTATACATTTCAAATGCATCAAAATTAACAGAGACTAAAATTTTATCTATAAATCCTCACAAACAAAACAGTCTAGAGGAGGAAATAGAAAACCATCAAAGTACTTCATCATTTTAGCAATGCTTTGGAGATGTGAGTGCACTGCATTTTCTTTTAAAATGTTGAGTTGCCTAATTGAAATGCAGCTCATGTTGTGCCTAGGTTTACTTCTGGATCACTAAGAAATTGGTCCGATTTGAAAATGTCAGGATCTGGTTAGCAATTCAAATGACCATGGTGGTAATTACAGCTTTTCATGTTCCAGCATGTTGCACTGCATCAAAACTGACACAAATGCCTAGTTTTATAATATCACAGCACAGAAATAAATGTCCAAAATGATATGAAAATGTACTAGTAAGAGATTAATAACTGTTATTCTACGAAGAAAGATGGTCTCTTCTACCAGTATATTTTTTAAAAATGTTCTCTGATAGCATCTCTCCTTGAAGAAAACTGGATTATTTCATCACTCAAAAGCTATAATCGTTTCTGTCAGCACCAGACAGAATTTTTGACAGAAAAGAGGAGGAGAAATGGAATGGGTTGTAAGGAAAACAGTGCAATCTAATTTATACGTCCAGAGAGATACTACTTAAAGGTTTCCCTCCAGAATTTTGTCTCTCCCACCCAGCAGACTAGAACATTTCAAGTGTTTTATTTTTGATCATAAAGTGGAAGAACTCTATGGATAGGGACCAACGCATCATAAGCCAAGTGCACAGCTCTACAATCTGTGGTACCAATGTGTCATTTTGAAATATGGGCCTAAAGCAATATGCAGAAGGGAAACTTTTCATCTTTTTCAGGGAAGAAAGAGGAAGAAAGGTCTTTTGAAGTCTAATATACCCCCAGAAGTCTGTTTATGAAATAAAATAAATAAAGCAAGCAATGTCTTTAATAGTTCTCTTGTGCAGCAGCCAACTGAGTCACTGAGCTGTCTTTTAACTGTGGAATGGTTAAACAGAGATCAACACTTGGTACTGCTGCACACCTATTTTGTCATCTGATAGATCACACAACACACTCTCTAGCCATATACATGACTGAGAGCATAATGAATAGACCAGTGCAATGTCATCTCAGGCTGACCTGAGCCTCAGGAAGGTCTCTCTACAGTCTCCTATTTTCTTTCCAGCTGACTAAGAGGTTGGGTGTCCTGTGTTTATCCATGAAGTTAACATGGTGAGATGTGTGGGACAATACCCTCCTTCCTGTCCCTAACAGCACTGCTGCTCATGGGGTTTGCTATTTCTTCTGAGCAGCATCTACACCGTTCCCTGTAATCCAGCATAGAACAGGGAGTGGTGCCAGAGCTGCAGGTCCCTCAGTACATTACCCCACTGCACCCTGGTCCTGATCCCTGAAGGAACAATTCTATCTATGCTATCCATGCTTCTGGTCTCCCTTGGCCACTCCACCCTCTTAGACAAAGATGGAAGTTCTTGAAATCACCCAGGAAGGGGATCAGAGAACTGGCGGAAAGTTGATCACCTTGATCAGATAAACCAGGAGGGAAGTGAAGGGGAAACTGATGGTTCGACATGTTTTGTCCTCTGACTCACAGGAACATAACACAAAGAGCTCAGGAGTAGAGTGTTTCCTCCCATAACGCTTAGGCCAGATTAAAATCCAACAGCAGTGAACCAGACAAACCAACACTGAGTTATTAAGGTTAGGAGGTGTTGTGGACACTTGGAGAAAAACGTGTACGTTTCTGCCTTGAGAAAACAACACCCTAGAGGAGATGAATCTTTTATACAGTGTTGAATAACATGGCTTACACTGATGCGCTTACACCCATGATAAGCACAGAAAAAAACCCCAAAGGTAAGTGAACCTTTAGGTGCCCATTTTATCACACAAGGCCCTTTAAGCTCTGGATTTGGCAACAGACATACATCCTCATGTCTGCCATTGTCTTTTGCATACCCTGCCTCAATTTCTCCAATTCTACAACAAATGTACATCTATTTTTCTTCTTTAATCATACACTTCCAGAGAAACAAGCTGTTGCTTCCTCTTTCTTACAAAAGGAAGGCCTTGTAAAATCATGGCTCAGGCCTGTTACTTTGGCTAAGCAGAAAAGGACAATGGGAAAGTGACTTGGCTGAATTGGAAGCAGAAAAACAAGTTATATAACCATGACATGCTGACATCATGGTTTATGGTGGTTGGTTGAATTACATTTGTTGTGCTTAAATGGAATGTACCTGATAACAGGCCTAACTGCTTAAAAAGGCCTGGTTTTGCAATAAAGGACTCTCCTTTGCACTGCCTAGGGACCCTGCATCAGTCTGGACCCTCACAACAAGCACCATCTTCTCTTACAACAAAAAAACAAAGTATTTTATCTGTTCATCATTTATGAAGTATAACTATCATTAGACATGGTAATCAAATTTAATGAAACTTGCCAAGACAGAGAAATCACAGCTAAAGAAGCCCCTGTCATGTTACTTCTGCTGGGTAAACAGTGCACATGATCTTAAGACACTGTCAAGTGACCAACACAGCTCTACACAGTTCATTGCTCTGTCTCAAGTACAAGTGCAAGACTTCAAGAAATTCAAATTTTCCTAAGGACTTCAAAATTGTATGAAGACCTGATCAAAACTTCCAGTCAATGGTGGTTGGACTGGACTTGGATTGCACTTCACGGACCTCTAGAGACATGAGGAAATTAAAAGTATTTGCATGCTCGGGGAAGACTGCAGCAAGTCCAGATGCCAAAGACTTCCCTGAACTTTAAGTCCTCTGTCACTAGACACTACATAAACTCAGCTGACACCTTTTTTTAAAAAATTTATTTACTACTACTGTCACATCTTACAGTATTTTGCATCCAATTTCTATGTTATTGAGAACATAACCCAATTCAAACCTCTTACTTACATTTCATGAGAATATTACAAGAAACAACATATACTGAAAGCGTTCAAGACTAAGATACATACAAAGCATGAATCAATTGAGAGCAGCAGGAGATATTGGCTGCCTACCTTATCTCTTCCCAGCTAAAGAGGTGTAAATACTCACTATCACCCCGGGAAGGTTTTCCAGCATTTTCAGCAGGGAGGGAAATTCTTCAGAAAATTGACTGTTAACTTTACAGCTCCTTCCAGACTTTGGAGGAAGAGAACTACAACTAAGACTGCAAAACAGGTCTAGCCTAGCAAGGCATTATTGCTACACTCAGTCAACTCTTTCATCCCAGATTAGCAAGAAAATGTCTTACTATGGTATGACACAAAACACTGTAAGAATTTAAACTTCACTGTTTCTTAAAAAAACCCTCAAAAATATACCAACCAGTGACTACATAGGGGAATTAATGAACTACTATTCTACCAGAATCATTCAAACAAACAAACAAATAATATTTTTATCTAGGAAAAACCCCACATCTTACATGCTCAGCAAACATATTTCTTACTCTACAAATAGGCTGCTTCTATCCAAAAATCAAGATCTTAGTTACAGCTGGGATACCATAACACAGTGATTGAAGACAAACACAAGGAACTCTGCTGAAGCAATGGTGCTCTGCATAAAGAAGCATATTCATGTGTCACAAGATTAGAACATTTCTTGTCTTTAGAGCATGGGAAGTAATAAGCAAAAATACTCCAGAGTCATTTTGGCTGGGAATATTTTGGTAAACAATGAAGCTCATAAATTTACAGTGAGACAGTGAACCAGTGCAGAGACTTAAAATAGAGTACAAGGTATCTAAAAGCTCTCTAACTCTTCTTCTTCAACCTTTATTTTTAGATGTTTAATAGTGACTTTAAAAAATAACTACAGGGTAAGCAATGAATCCTTTCAGCTTTGTATGAACCTGAATATGCACAGTATTACCTAATACTGCATTACAAATGCAACAAATATGGCATTACACATTTAAGCACAAAAAAAGAAACACATTGCCTTATGTGAGAGATTCTCTTTCTACTACAAAGAGCCAAAACCTGAGCTTCTTCATTCAAGTAAACTGTCACACAAGACTGGACCTCAAAGCTGACAGCTGTGCCCAGCAGGTGACTTTAGTACTCTTATTGTAATTTGTAAGAATATACTCAGATGGCTGTAGTCATTACAGAAAAATACAAAGTTTAAGAAATTAATTTGACATAAAAATAGAATAGCTCCTCTAGAGAAGTCAATTCTGTGTAAAACAAAACCAAGAAAGAAATTCTGAGGCTTAAACTATAAACTGTTGCAAAAAGAGATTTTTTTCCATACAGACTTTAGTAGAAAAAGGGTCCACCTACCACATGCACAGGTTCCCAAGTGGGAGTTACAAACAATAATTGTAGAAGTAATTAAAGAAAAAAGGGCAAATAGGCAGATTGGATTCCCAGTAGATGAAGGCTGTCTAACAACTTACAATGAACACGTTTGAAGTCAACTTCAAGTAATATGCTAACAAGAATTACATGCATCTGTTTCATGCTCCCTGAGAATAATGCCATCAATACTGAATTCAAATGTTTCAAACCTACAGAGAGCCTGAGCATGTCTTTGACTAATTAAAATTAACCATGTTACTGAGGTTACAAGCTTACCCCATTGGACATGAGCAGATTCTTGCTAAGGTCACTTCAACAAGCAAAATAATGAATGTCTGTGTTCAAAAGACATGAACAATAAATTTTTTTAATTAACATGTTACTGGACTAAGGGAGATATTTGGAGTTATTTGAATTTTGGAAGACCCACAATAGCAGTCCTCAGTAACAATACTATGGAAACATAACAATATGCAATAAAATTTAAGAAAGCAGGTCAACATTAGAACCTTGGCTGAATTACTAATAAGGCTAAAATAATGTTTGACACCAAACTACTCTATTTTTACTAAAGAGTATAAATTAGCTTTTATTTTATTTAAAGTAAGATAAATAGAAAAAAGGTAGATTTAATTCTGGTTGATATAATTGAGGCTGTTGCATCTTCCAAGTTCCTTATGTAAATTATAGAGCGTGTTTTCCTAGGTCAAATAGAAAAGGAAGCAGAGGATCAGAACTGATGCCTAAACAGAAAGTTCAAGGTACTGCAAAAAGTTCCAAGGTTCTTTTCCAGATTTCATTTTTCTATAATATAATTTAAAATGGGAAATTAAAGATCATGGTACAAAAAATAAAGATTAGATTTCTTAGACTGCACTATGCAGAAAACCAGATTAGCAGAGGGAGGGAATGGAAAGGAGGGAAATTCTGATCCCCCAGTACCCTGCTGTACCAGGCAGGAGGTGAGCTCAGCCCAGGTGAGCAGTTATCAGTCCCTGTGCCACCAGCTCTGCCTTCCCCTGCAATCCCTTCCCTGTTGGGAGATGCCTCTGGGTATCACAGCAATATAAAGAAGTATTTAGGTGAGAAACTGACAGCTTTAAAGACCATTATTTCCTTTGCAAAGCATAGCAATCCACGCTAAAGCATTCCCTGTGGAATCTGTTCCTGTTTGAACACAGATTTACTCACTTTGTTTTGACTGCCCACATGACTAAAGGAAATTTTTTTTTTTTAGCATATTGGCATGAGCAAACTCTGAAACCTACTGAATTAAAGTAATCTTCTCATGTCACAAAATAAACCCCCCTTATTTTACCAGACACTGATCTGCTTATTGTCTGAATATTGTCTGAATCAGTGTAATTACACAGTTTAAAAGTGTATGCTGTGGATCCACAGATCATAACAGAAAATACTTCTCTAGGTGTCAGCTGTGTTTCAGATTTGTTAAATTGGAGTTTTATGTAAAGTTGTTTTTCAAAAAACCCATTGGTTTTAAATTATTCTTTAAAATTCAATTTCATAAATAGAATTGGAAGAAGTTTCTAATTTGCTTTCCAATGAGAACATTCCATTAAAAACTAACAATTTTAAAGATGAAGCAAAGTCATTCCATGCATTGTGGTGCTCCATCAACAAAGGACTGGATATGGAAATTCAGAGTCCCACTCTATCACCCTGACAAAGCTGACCAGCAGTTTACTTGACTATTAGATATGGACCATTATCACAATCATTTAATATCTTAGCATTAATATGTGAGGTTGCCAAAGGATTTTAATCACAGCAGTATCATTCAGGTTTAAAAAAATTAAAAGTAATCTAGCAGCTTTTTCTAATTAAACAAAACCATACCAGAATTTACTACTGTCACTCCTATAGAGACAAGGGTCAGGGCTATAGCCTTCTTCCTTTTATGCCCGGTGACAGACAAAATTTGATCTAAGGCTTTCCAGAAATTCAATGTCTGTGATCTGGGAATTCCAGCTTTACCTTTACCCAGCTGATCCAGCTCTGAGCTAAAGTATCAATGATCTTCTCTTGCACACAAGTTCAGCAGTTCTGGGTTGAAAACCGCTTTGACATTCCTGGCTTGATATCCTGCCCTCAACAAATGCATTTGATGCTCATGTATTGTCTCCTGGCTGCCTGCTGCCACAGCCATCTGTCTGCATGGCACACTGCCTGTGAGTGAGGTGATGTGCCAGTTTTACTAGGGCACAGATGCCAGGAATAGGTGGTCTTAAATGCACAGCCTGCACATGAATTCACTGCCACCTTATCTTTATGCCCTTTGACACCATCTCAAGGAAGGCAAGTGTAGCCATACAAGAAGAAACAAGAAGTCCATCCAGAGTTCTATCTGATTCCAAATGCAGGTCATTAACAGGTGTCATGAAGTGAAACAAGAGTACCAAGAGCTGAACAATTACAAAATAACCTGCTCATCAAAAGTCTGGAAACATTTCAGCTGCAAACATGCACATGGGCTAATCTGTAGAACGTGCTATAAACCCTGGAGTGAACCCTGTCATCTAGAACTGAAAATGCCTCAATGCTGTTAAACATGTAAAGCAAATTAAAGCCACTCCAGCCTTAACACAGTGCCTGTATTTAATACATAGTTGAAATTAATATAAAACTACTTTTTGCTGTGTTTTCTTGTCTCCACAATGGAGACAAGCTTTAAAATGAGCTATTTTAATGCCTGAATATTGATGTAATTACATTAATTAATTAATAGTGATGTAAATACAACCGGTTCTTTTTGTACCTTAATTCCTGTGAAAGTTAAAATCCTGAAGAATGAATGTTGATACTTAGTTTTCATGCCTGTCCCTGTCTACCAGACTGTTTGTCATTGGTAGGCAACTTATTTACTGGAGAGGTCACACAGCCTATGGTGAGGACAGGACACACTCCCACAAGTCCCCAGCTAATTCCTTTAGGTAAGATGGTAGGTGGACTTCCATGGGATCAGGAAGCACTGTTTACCACTTTCCACTCATGTTTAAGGAGTTGGTGAGGGAAAGAGCAGTAAAGAGGCTGCAGAGTATAGTGATCGAAGGACTTGCCCCAGTGCCAGGTTTCATGCCACTGCTGAAGTAGCAAGTTACCAGGTAGAGCATGTTACCCAGTGTGTGCCCATCTGGCTTCCAAGCCAGCTGACAGCCAAGCTCTGGATGCTGGCACAGGCAGAGCATGGATTAAAAATTAGCCTCAAGGCTAACGGCAACAGCACAGGACAGATCAAATCACAAGGCATTAAAAAGCAAGGTTGATGGAGTTCCAATACACACACGGGGCTCCTCTGAGGAGGTGAGATCCAGCCAGCACATATAAAATACGACTGACCTTTTTCTGGCAGAGAAAAGATTTTTGTAAATACATTTGATTTCCCCAGTTATATGGCACACAAAGGTGCCAATTTTGAAACACATTTGAACACTGAGTACATCACAACTGCTTTCCAATCCTGAACTAGGCATTCTACCATATTTGGACAAATCCCATTTGAAAAAATACTAAAACACCAAAAAAACCCTAAACATCTCATTTGTATTCTGCTCAGATAGCAGAAATTACTTACGCTCTCTCCACTTTTCCTTATGACTTCATCTTTCTCTCTCTTCAGATTTCTCCTCTGCTCTTTCCACCCCACATTCCTGTACAGCTTTCAGAACCGAAGACCAGTCACGAAATACTGTCACCTATATTTGTCAAGTCAGCTACAGCAAGCTCCCACTTGTCTGTGCACCAGAAAAACACTGACCTGGGCCCAGACTTCAAAACACCAGCGAACATAAGTTCCCTGAACTCCATGAAAGTCCAAGTAGATTCACCACAAGAACAGAACAACACTGAATTCCACCAGCTGAACCGGCCCACTTCTTCTGACAAGAGGGGACAACACTTCAAATTAGAGTATTTCATGTCAAATTGCAATCTATCTGGTATTTGCATTATTAGGTTCCAGACAATTATTCTTTGTGCCCCACAGTTACCATTATTTATGAATGCATCTCAGCTCTTTGCTACTTTGAACTGAGCATCTCTAACTAGCATGCTCAAATGTTTCTATAGAAGGAAACTTTCTATGATAATTTTTTTGTGACAGTTACAAGAACTGTGAAAAATGTATTTGCAGATGTAGCCCTAGTCACAAAAAAAACCATTTCAAGTCTTACCACAATAGTTTACAGTTTTGGGCAAAAGGCCAAGTATACTAACACACACCAGGCATGTTTCCCATGCTGGAGCTCCCACAGCATCCCCGAGGCTCTGCCTTTCATGCAGTCAGGTGCAGCTCTCTGCATAATCCTCTGCAACTGGCAGAAAAGGGATGCGCATGTGCCCTTACTGAGCAACTTAGTTGTTCTTTAACAGAGCAGGGGAAGGCACTGGCACAGCAGTAGCTCTCTTCACCTGCATTTGACCAATGCATTAGCAACCAGCAGAGGAAAGACTGGGACTTTCCCAAGTAGTTCAATAGCTAACCTGCACCAAGAGCAGGTGAGGTTTATTTACCTAATGTGCAGCCAGTACTAAATTGGATTCTTGAGTCTGAGGTCAATGAAAGTAAAGCATGGCTTTTGCCCCACAGCCTTCCTCTCAACACTGCTCCAGGTCCTCTGATGGGACAAAGAGAGCTTACCTCACCTCTGACCAGAAGTCAGTAATAGGAGCTTCACAAGCTTTTTATAAAGAGGTGGCAAAACTCCAATGCATTCTTCCTATGCTGCCTGCTCAGAAAGTTGTCAGCACATTCTCTGGATCAGAATATTTGTTTCATTCACTGTATGTGTTGATCTGTCTATGTAGCTTTTCTGCCATTATCTGTATTTATTTCCCATTGGAAAACTTGATGCACATTAAGATAAACTTCCATTCTTGCTATTTCTACACTATAATTACATTACAGTTTTTATAAGCTAAAGTTGTGAAAAGCAACAATCCACTCTATTTGAATGGGAGCAAATTACACTTGCTCAGAATTCTGTAGCATTTGCTTGTTTGCATGATTGCAAATCATTGTGGGGAAAGAGGGTTACTATCCCCATCATGTTTGTTTGGTTTTTAAAGGGCTTGTTTTTCCATCACGAAGCAGATAACATCTGTAGTCATCCTGCCTTGGTACTCTGAGCCTCCAACACAGATAATTATAGCAGAGACAAATGAGATAAGACTTGTTGGAAGATCACTGAGATTACCTCAGCTGGTCAGCATGGCATCAGTAATGCCAAAGCTGTGGGTTTGATTTCTGTATGGGCCGTTCACTTAAGAGCTGACCCTTGCAGGTCTCTCCCAACTCAGAGTATTCTGCAATCTCAGCTGACACATTTCTTTGCAAGCACAAGAGTCACCAGTGCTGCTCTCTATTGTTACCCTGCTCAACTAAATTTCTCAAGTCCAAAAGAGACAACATCACACCATTTTCCTCTGAGAGCTTCTAAGTTTTCTGAAAAATTCTTCTCCCTGACCCTCACCAAAACAAACAAACAAAAAAAAAAGTTCATTCACACCTTCCTTCTTTTATACCCACATGAGAAGGAAACATCCCTGTTCTGGGAGTTAATGGCACAGTCCCAGGGGATGCAGAGACTCAGCTATATATGCTCCTGAGCGATAATTCCACTTTCCTTGCTGAAGCTTGCTGAACAATTCAGAGTCTTCCTTCCACAGGAAGGAGATGCCTTTCACCACCACCCAGGACACATTGATCTTTAGCTGACTATCTTACTTTTAAATAAAATCTTCAGAAACACCACCAAGCATCCTCCCTTCATGCAGCCATACCCCGACACAGAGCTTGGCAAAGTTCCCTCTGAAAAGGAAATTATGCACATGCACATAGGCACAGAAAAACATCTCAATTCACAGTCTCAATTCACAATAGCATAAACCCTTGAAAAAGCAACTAGTCACATCACCCAAAGTAAAAATTTAAATGAACATCAACTTAAAAAGCCCACCAAGAACAAACACTAGAATCCTGTCATTTCTTAGACACATGGCTTCTCGTATGAAAATCAGACTCTTTCTGTTAAGTGATGTTCTTCAGAAGGGATAATGCACACAAAAAATCCCAAGCAAATTTAACAAGCAGCATTGATGGAACCTCTGCCTAATCAGCACATTGGTCCTGCAAATTAGCCAGAGGAACATTACACAGAGCTGTGTGTCACAGCCTGGTATGATAGACAACTTTATAGAGTGCAGAAGTTGCCACTACTCTATTCCAAATCAGACATTAATCCAGGGTACCCACTGATTACAGAAGGATGAGGGGGAAAAACATCACTCAAAATAATGTATAAAGCCTCTCTGTTCAAAAGGTTTGATAAAGCAATTATTGATGCATGAACTAAACCCACCATATAAGGCCAGCAATCCACCTGTAATTCAACACAAGCAATAGTTAAAAGCTGTGCAAAAGCAGATGCCATGTGCAGGGAGCTTTTACTGGGTCTAGACAGGGCTCCAAAAATGACACCCAACTAACAATGGAATAACAGGTACCTAGTACGACCAGAAATGTGTCTCAGTGCTGCAAACAGGACTGTCAAAGGGCAGCATGACATAAGGCATTTGCTGCAGATCTATGTTTTATTGACCACAAAGGACCCCAAAGCCTTGCACTGTGGTGGCATACTGTAACACAGAAAGCAGCAGCTCCCATGTTATCCCTGGAATACCTGGGGGCTGCACACAGTATCTTTATACTCAAGGATGTGACTTCTGTACTTGATGCTTTTAAACACCTTTGTTCTTTCTTGTACTCATTAGAAATTAGAGACAATGATTTGCACCTTCCTGGATGCAACTGACAATATAAAAATATAATAGAAATAAAATCTAAAGTTTTCATCTAGTATTAATGGAAGCAACCCAAGTGCTGTTACTTAGCACCCTGCTACAGCTCCTGCCTTCAATTCTGTTCATGCCTTACTATGATGATTTGGATTTTGCAGCATTTTCTCCAATAAGATTCCTAATATGAAGAGTGGAGAGCTAATCAAAATTAAAGTTCATGTATAATACACAGAAAATATTCCTTCATAATATCATCTCTAAGGACTATTTTTACTTACACACCTCATTCTTGCCTGTAGAGAATCTGAAAACTTTAACTAAATACATCCAATCACATTGGATACATTTAGACTTGGGAATATTATTTCAGTAAAAAATAAATGGTTTCATCATAAAACCATGATTATGAGAAAAACTGATATTACTGCAGTAATAATGTGCTGACATAAGCAATTGCACATTTGTTAGCATAAAGCCTCTAAAAGAAATGGTCAGATTACTATACAAATTGCCTTTAAAAAAATAAAAATTAACCTTGTATTCCTCCTTCTTATAAGAACAGGTCATTGGTGCATATAAAATAGCTTAAAAAATAAAATCAATTTTCCCAGAGTTTTAAACAATTTTCAGCTTGACCCAACAGTTGAAAAGAAAAGTAGAAATTTAGCAACTATAATCACAAGTAACTTTGTTAAAACAAATTCATATGGTTGGAAAAACCTAGTATAGAAATAAACTATCTAGAAAAAGCCATAATGTAGAGGTGAAAAAATAAATTTCAGGTGCTAGCTTTAATTTTTAAACATACCTAATCTAAAACAGCATGACCTTCAAGATAGTAAAAAGCTGGGATTCTCCTGTTCTTTCAGCTGAAACAAGGTACAAAAATTGGTACAAATTTTACCAGCCTTTGGTCTGAAATTATACTATTCTGGAAAGTAAATAATCTTCATTCTGCCAATACTATAGTTTCTTAGTTTCATAAATATTCTTCCTAACGTTGCCTCCATTTAAAATACATTCCTCTAACAGGTTTTGATCCCAAAATGATGGCAAAAAACTCATCAAGAATTTGGATCTAGTGTGAAGGATTAATGATGAAAATGCATTTGTTTATTCTGTGAGACAGGACACCAGTTTATCACACACATTGACTCCTAAATTCAGTGGAAATTTTGTAATTTATATGACAGAAGTAGAAACACATAGCCAAACAGAAATTACCAGCTGAGTGTCTTAAATAAACAAAATCCCTTACTATTTCTGCTATTGCCTCTCCCCAGTTGCCCATCCATTTAGTTTCTTGTTTCAACCAGTCAAAAGTTAGGTTTTTGAGTTGGTTATTTTTCAACACCATGTAAACTTTATATATGCTGCCACTGAACAACAGAAGCCTCTTCCAATGACTGTCTCATTAATCTTTGAAGCAATCTAAACAGAATAAATTGTTAGTATTTCCTATTTTAAAGCATCTAAACAAAGCCATTATCAGCTCAGAAAACAGGAGGCACCCATAAGGGACACAGCAGATATTCAGGATGTCAACAGAAATGGCCCCAAAAGTTAGCAGCTCTATGGCTTCCCAGGGGCCACATCACTAGTTGTTCTGGGGAATCAAAGTCTGTCTCATCCCAGGAAATGCTCAGTGAATTGTCAGACACTGCTCCTGCGTAGTCATAATCTCCTCTGCACACACAGCTCCATTCTTTATCTTCCTCACTTCTGCATCTTAGATTCTCCTCCTTCAAGGATGCAACATTTCTTCAGGAAGAACATGGTTTAGCTCTTTTGAGGCAGAGTAAGTATTTCATACCCACATATCCAAACAAGTTCCTTAATTCTGTGCAGATGAAGATAAGTCAAACTACCAGAAGATATTTAGCATTTGTGACAAAAATTCTCATGCTCCATTCAGCCTAACCCATACTGGGGTGCCAGCCAGCACTTAAATGGCTTTAATGTCTTTTAGTTATACATGAAAGACCACAGCAAAGATGTTCTACCAAGATGCCAAGCAGGGCATCTGCTGAGCCTGCAGAATTTGCAAAGAGGTAAATGAAGTAAAACAATAAAGGCTTTTAATCCAGCTGAATAACATCAGACTCCACAATCCCCACAGACTCTTCATATCTAGCACTTCTCATAGAAAAACAGAAATCTAAACATGGATCAAGAGACCAAAGTCGTTCTTCAAGTAGTTAAAATCAGACCCTAGCTGTAAGTGATTAGGGAACAAAATGTATTTTACAGCTTCTGTAACAAGAGTAGCCACACAAGCTTGTGAGCAGACCCCAAGTGTGCTCTGGCCATGCTCCAAGCTAACTGGAAAGCATGGAACTATTAAACTGGCACTCAGGACCATCTGACAGCTCTTGTCTTCTGAGCACAAATTGCCAGCTCAGTTTCAATGTGAGCATGGCCCCTGCCTAACTGATTGGATGCTGCCAGCATCTAGGAATACTGGACAAACACACTGTAACTGGGAATACTCCTGGATGGCAAATTTCTCCTCAGCCATTCCAGTAAAACTAAACCTAAAGCATAAAGCTTGTGCAGAAGGGAGCATGAACTGGCCACAGCTTCCAGCTTTATGGCCACCACACTTGTTCTCCTTTCAATCTGCACCCCTCTGTCTCAACTTATGAAGCAAGATAAAATGGCAAGTTTTAAGAAAGCACAGCTCAAGACTATTGGCTGCAGAGCCAGGAAAGATCATTTCACACTTCAAAGAAAGAGCTTGGAACATTTTCATAGTCTCCTGGAGAGTGGATAGAAATGAACGCTGTTCCATTTTAAAAGGTTTTTTAGTTCTATTAGCATATCTTCTTAGCACCTTTTTTCTTATCACATGGAGTTTTATTTTCACAAAAAAATACCTGAAGGACACACAAAGGTTGCTAAGTTTAAGATATTCTTTTGTATCTACACTGCCACTAAAGTAAGTGATTTCCTCAGGAAAGGAATGGATGTCAGTGCAAGGGAAGGCCAGCTGGTCTCCAAAGTGTGGACACATTGCAATGCAATACCAATTCAACAGTATATCATACCTGCAGTTTAAAAGCAGGCTCCTGCATTTCAGTTACAAATCCTGGGTAGTCAACAAACAGATTTTTAAAAGAACACAGAATTGAACTACCCAAGAGGTTTAACTTGTCAGGGCTAGTGTAGGGCTTGCATACAACAGCTGAGGATGGGGGAACCACTACCACCTCTACCACCTCTACAGAAAGCAGCAAGAGGGGGGCAAAGGAAGGAAAAGAAAAGGCAACCCAAAAAAAAAAAAAAAAAAAAAACAGTAGGGTTTGAAAACTTACTCCATTCATATTTACTCAAATGAGCGAAAGCATGAGCTCAATTGATATATTTCTTTAAGAAGCAATATGAAAATAGCAAGCAAAACTTCTTTCACCTAACTGCACGAGCTGCTATCCATGCTCAGGTTTTTTTTTGCTCATTGGAATAAAAGTCCTGTTTCTGGACCCCAGTTTCTATCAGATGCACTCACTATAAGTGATGGTTCCCATAATCTTGGTATCAGGATTAAAACAGAGGTAGTCTGAGTACACACACACAAACACAAGCAGACCATCAATAAGCCACACTTGCCACCAGCACATGGTGCAGCATGGAAATAATAAATGACATATCAAAGCACTTCCCAGCTGTAAAAGATTCTCCTTCTTAATTCATCAGCTCATTCAACTGCCACTTTCTTACAGTTTATATTCAATACAATTAATCAGAACTCTTATACTGGACTAAATATGGGCTAATTTGTAGCAATTTGATCCAGAAGACTATAGTAAAGGCCTTAATATCACCTTTTCTTTTATTAGAAAGCACTTTTATGATAAAAGCAAAGTTTTTTGACTTTCAGTAATTCACCATTTGGTCCTAATGTACTTATATGAAAAAAATACTTAGATGTTTCGAAAAGCCTAAAATAGAGAAACATCTGCTAAAATTTAGGTGCAGCTGTTTAGTGAAGAGGTCCAACTCTAGAAAAGACAGTACTGAAAGGTCCCTCTGCAATCAATAAAAAGCCTATTTAAAAAGTCATGGAACAGGGTAAAGTATTTGTTCGGGTTCAAAGTGATTTTGCTTTGTTTTGTTTTTAAAGCACTGGCATCTTTTGGTCATCAAAACTTGATCCAATTTTTAATTTAGTGTCAAACAGGGGTTTCAGTCAAAGCCCCAAACAGGCCAAATTCCAACCAGGCCATAGCTTGTGGTCTTTCAAAGCAGACAGAACTGTTTCAGTTTTAAGAATAAAGATCCCCAAAATAGTTTAATTTTTGGTACAGGAGGCCTGTTTGATTTCCTGCTTAGCAACTAGTGTCACTTCAAAAGTCACTCTATATTAAGCCTTATTACCAGCTTTAGGCTCTTTTAAACAACTCTACAGATTTGTGTGCAAAGCATCTTACACAGTATTACTACACTGTTTTCCTGCTGGGGGGAAATCTGAATGGCATTTTCATAAAACCCTAACTCATATGACATTAGTATAATTTTGGCCCAGGGAGGTTTGAATGTAGACTATCACAATTCTTAGCCTCAGCGAGGAAGGTAGTACCCCTCAAAGCTGTAGATTTAATTCTTTATTTGAAAATGAAATGAAAGGGACAAATAAATTTCATTTTTTCAACAATAACATTAATCACTAAACCTGCACCAGGCAGGTAAGATTCCTGTTGAACAGGATATAGACTATAGACTAAAATGAGAAAGTTACATTTGCTACTGTAGACAAGAGCAATAAGAGCCTAAAAAAAAAAAGTGAAAATATGAGTGTCTAAGCCTAAGGCTTATGTCTGCCTGCCTAATGCTATCTAGTGCCTGTGAATACAGCACATACAATACACTACCTTATATAAAAACTGAGGAAGAGAATTAAAGGACTGAATATTAAGAGACACACTCTTCTGCTAATTACCCAAAACAATGACTGGAACAAAGTTAGACTGCTGCATTTCAGACACATAACATCAATATTTCTTATACTTTTTGCATAGTTCCAACTACTTCATCGACATCACAATGTATTAGTATTGCTTTTCAAGAACAAGATAAAACTTTTATTTTGTTTCTGCTGGAAGAGGAAACAGGAAGGATCCAAAACATAATGCACAACTGTAATGCTGTTTAACAGAACCACAAGCTACCAAAAAGATTCAGGTGGGTTTTGATTCATGATAATTCTTGGGTTTGATCTATATCCTGGCTCATTGCATCACACATCACTATGTGCTTCCCACAGTCCTCTATCACCCCAGGTGTCCCTCACTGTCCTGTCCTGTCCTGTCCTGGAGCACAAGCTCAAGGGACTATTCATCACTTCTAGTACAGTCCCATATTCATGGTTCTCCTCCAGGGAAATCTTTAGCAGAGAGACAAAGTTATTAAAGATAAATATCTATTACTTTGCTGATTTTTCAGATTAATAGCAATGGACTGAGGCAACAATATTATTTTTCTATTTTAATTAGTTGGGTCAAAAGAAAATGGCTTGTCAAAGTTAAACTTACTGTTACACAATGCATCTCTGTGAGTGCAAACACAACCCAGAATATCCAAGCTACTTTTAAAAGACTTTTATGGATATTCCATTTTCAAAGGATCCTGGATGAGATCAATGGATGCCAACTGAGATCACTATGTATGACCTACCTTGCCCATTTCCTTCCCTTTTTGCTTCTGAGGCTCTTTTAGCGCACTGAATGTCTTTCGGGGGAATTTCATTTAATATCTTGGCAGCACACTCAATTCCTCCTGTCAGATCCTTGAGGCAGTCCTAAAAATAAGGGGCAGAATGCTTTATTACTAGAGGCAGCAAAAGAATTGTGCACAGTGATGCCCTTACTCATACCACAACATTATTAAAATGTGCATACTGTTTCTATGGTTCAGAGACAAAACGAGGCAACCAACTTCAACTTAATGTCTTGTTCTCTCTGCTCCTAGAGCTGTGTGTAAGACCTAGTATTTTGAATTCTGCTCCAGATGAGCTACCATCTCTGCCTCCTTTACTTCTGTTCACACAGCCCCACATCTTGCTGCTCTTACATGAACACTGTGTGAATCATTTGTGTTTAATACTGATATGTAATTAGTATCAGCTGCAAACCTGGCACTTCAACTGTTAGCAAATGGCAGACTGGTAGGAGAGACAGCGCCACATTAAGGTTAGAGCTCAGGGCTCCTAATTGACTTTCACATTTCTAGCTGCCCAGGGCATGCCAAAGACCTGGAAGAAGTCACATAGGGTCTCCCATTCCACATCCACTGCAACTTCTATAGCCTGTTGCTTTGATCCAAAGTAAAACAGACAGCAGGTCATTGCTAAATGTACTAATTTAAAAACCAGTACTTCAAAAAGACTTCAAAGTCCTTGCTAGTATTACAGAAAAATCCAGTCAGGGATGACTTACAAAAACACATTGCAGCCAGACTCATGATTTTATCATAATGCCCATCTGATTTGTGAGTGCTCTTCCCATGGGCTTACATGGTAAGGAAGAATTTTACTCTTTTGAAAAAGAAGGTATTTCTAATATAAGGAAAGCACTAAAATAAGACCCAAATCTACCATTTCATTACTCAGTAATTGTAGTAAAACAAACAATAATACCCGAAATTGTACCAGTTTTGAAGTGAGCAAGGTTGTGTCAGGAATTCATTTTCCTATTTTAAATTATTATATAGTTTATTAAAAACATAAAACTTGATGTTTTGTAGTAACAAAGTCCAAAAAGCATTAGCAGCATCTTTCTCAGGTGCAGCAGCTTTAAGGCAAACACATTTACCTTACAATTCCTGTTTCTGAGCAGCCAGTAGGTATTCACCTTCCCAGGGAGAGAAAAGCTACAACTAAGAGTATCCTCAACACTCCTGTGGGATGGGGAATTATATTAAGAAATTAATTTCAAAATAATTTATATTGAAGGCTTATAAAACTTCAGCAAAACATTATGACTTTACAGTTAACTGCAAAACTGCATATTATTCATTAGCAGCCTCTTCCAGGAGAGAGAGAAGGAAATGCCTCACCTGAATGAGATTGTAAAGTTATTCCCTGCTACAGGGGAAAGTGCCAATTGTCAAATTTTATTCATTTTATGACACAGAACATACATTTTCCCCAAAGTGCAGCCTTAGAATGGGCAGAAATTCCACTAGGCTACCTCCTTATGGGAGCAACCAACAAAGAAGTGATTTATCCATATCTATACAGAGCCAGCATGCACCACTCCCTCTCTAACACTCCAGTTTCTATTGCAAATAAACAGCACAGGCCAACTAACTTACTCCTACCCCTCCAACTAACTTACTCCTATCCCTCCCATCCCCTTGACCTCACATCCTCTACAAAATTGTTAAACTGATGACCTACAAAAGGACTTTATGGATGAAACACGAGATTCAGCAGACAGTAAGTCCCGTATCACTAACTAGAACTTGCAAGAACTTGTGGAAGGCCTATTTAAATAACTGCTGAGCTCATTTCTTACCATGTGAGGGAGCTGAAAATCAATGCTTGCAACTTCCTGATCAGCTGCTGTTTACAGTGGCTCTCAGTCATGGAGCAGTAAGATGTTATAAATGTGTCATGGTTTGAATGACAGGTGTCTGCTAAGGAAGGCAGGAGCCTCCCTTGGAATGGAGAGTTTAAACTCCCTCCCTCCCAATTATAACTTTGAATTTAAGGGGCTCTCAGGCAAAGATATGGGAATAGGAATAACAGTTCTTTATTACAGGAAACAAAAATAAACAAAACCAAAACACATGCAGTATTACAAAGGAGAAAAAGAAACAAACAAACCCCACTGCCAGAGTCAGGATCCCAGCTGCCCCCCTGTGTGTCAGGGTGTTGGTGGCAGTGCCATCCCATGGTGGCTGCAGTCCCAGTGGCAGATGGGGCTCTGGTGAAGTGATGCTCCTGGAGAAAAGTGCAGTTTTTCACTGAAGGTTCAGTGGTGAGAGATGGGCCTGGTCTGCCTCTGAGAATCCAGTGGAAAGGCTGCCTTGGTGTTCCAACTCCCAGATTTTTATCCAGGTAGAAATACTTGGCTCCTCCCCCTGGCTGGAGCATTTCTCAGTGGGATGATGGAATTCTGTCAGTGAGACTCAATGGCCCATCAGAAGATCTCTCCCTGGAGGGAGGCTGGGTTGTGGAAGAGATAAGAAAACTGCCCCAGCAGGTTTATTGACAGTTGACCATTGACAGACAATTACCCCCACACACCCCGCCCCAGGTTCATCAGAGGGTGACAGAATACAGAGCTTTGGTTACATTTTGCACTGCAACCCATGACGACATGTTATTGCTACAATGCCTGATAGTTGGGGTGGGGGTTGGGAGGGAGATAATTTTTTGTGGGGTGGTATAGGCTGACTTGCATACATAGCAAAAAAGAAAACACTTTAAAATCACATGCATGTGGTTTTAACCACAAGCCTGCAATAACATTCCTCACTGCCTTTGGAACAGGTATCAATGTCAAACTTAGGGTTGGAATGTCATCACTGCTGGCAGAGCACTACTGTGAGGACACTCATGTATACAGTGGTCCCACTGACACCATCAGGTGTTGTTTATGCATGATTCAAGTCTAAATGTCAAGGCAAAACAGAAGGAGCCAGCAGGAAATATACCATGGAAAAGCATGAGAAGAGAAGGATTACAGATACCAATAAAACCAATTTTTTTCCATGCTCTTTCAAGAGAGAAGTGTTGGGGTTCTAGGAGTTCTTTTGTTTGGTGGTGGTTGTTTTGTTTTTTTCTTAAGGAATTTTCCCTCATCCTATTACTGTTTTACTATGGACAGTAATATCTGGATACTCAGGAGAGACAAAGACATTGTCACAGCTCAGGGGAGGGGGGCAGCTGGCTGCTCTCTTGTTACCTCAAGTTTCTTGCAGAGAGCAGAGATACCACCAGATTTATGCACTGGGAAAACGGGTGCAGTGCAGCCCCATCTCTCATGTTCTTTCGGCATTTAGATGGGAGAAAGGCTGCAGGCACTGTGGGATGAATTCATCACCACTGCAGTGTTCCGTCTCATATGGCCTTTCTTCTACCGTGAGTGCAGCTCTGCTTGTAAGAGCAGCCATGCACTGGGACCTTATTAACACCCTACCTCACTGAAAAAGGGACTTAACACCATCTGCTCTGTGCCTCAGGGAAAACCCCAGAATCCTGAGCCCACCTGTCCCTGCCCTGCTCGGAGCCCTGCCCTCACTGCTTCGTTGGCACTGCTCTGGGTTTTCGCTACACTTAGCCCTGCACCCCCTGCCTGCCAAGATCTCCTGTGGTTCCCACTACAGCTGCGAAGTTTGATACATCTCATCTACCACCGTGGGATTTATACTCATTCCTGCCGTCCCAGCTTGCTGCTTCTGAGAGTCCTGCTGGGACTGGGATTGGGGACTGTGAAGCAAAGCCTCTCTCCCATCCCTTCCCACCTCCCGCCGCCATTGCCGTGCGGGGCCCGCGCCACAGCGCCCCCTGCAGCCGCGGGGGAATCCCCGCACCCGCCCTGCCCGCCGGGAGCCAGCAGCGCCCCTGGCGGCGGTGCCCGGAACTGCAGGCAGGGGACAGTGCCCTTGTGAGCGCAGCGCAGAGCCGGCGGCGCTGGGGCTCTGCTCTGTTCGCTGCTGCTGCTGCTGCTGCTGCTGCATTCACACACACTCTGGGACACAACTGCTGCTCCTTTCAGCGCACCTCGGACTGAAAACACGTCATTTCAGAGTTACAGTAATTCCGAGGGAAGGAGGTCATACTCTCCATTCCCGGGGGGCTCCTGCCTTCCTTAGCAGACAGCTGTCTCTCAAACCAAGACAGGAAGTTGAACATAAAATTGCACTGAAAACAGAAATTATCCTAATTACAAAAGAACTGACATTTAGGCTTTAAACACACTTAAGAGAAACTTAAAATTAGACACACTTTCCTACTATATTCATATTTAAAATCCTCCGTCAAATTTTTCTTTTTAAAATCCTAATTACCAAGTTTAAAATTAATTTTGCTATACTCTGCTAAAACATGGGCCCTTTTAGCAAGAGAAAGCTAACAAAAACCACACTTAAATACTTCTCATTTTTTGACATGAGTTTACCTGCATTACTTTTACTTTCCAAATCTGTATTCACTTAGGGTTTGAACTACAGAACAGCATTAAGGAAACAGTAACTTGTTTAAAAAGACTAGATACCACTAAAATTACTGCCTGAAAGCATTAAGACAGTTTCCCAGGGGCTTACTCTTTCACTGTACAAAGAAGTTTAATCCACATTGCTGAAACCTTCTGGTTTTTGGACTAGATGCATCATTATGCAAAGCAGTTCTGCTGCTGGGGAATCAGACCACATTTAGGAAATCTGAATATCAACCACTTATTTTCCCTAGATTGCTCTCCCGAGGGAGCTACAGTAAATTACTTCATTTCCCCTGGACTTAACTTCCTGTATGTAGATAACAGATCCATTGCCTTTCTTCTCCTTTGTACCTGCTGATTTGGATTTCTGTGTGCATAGACTTTAAAAAGACATACATGCAGCATTCCAGGATCCTGATCTGGTTTGATTCCCATTGGCACATGCAAATAACAACATGTTTAAAACCCCTACCAGTTAAATGAAAACTATTTGACACACAACTGGGTTTACACCACCACTGTATAGACCAGGATACAAAACCACAGAACTTGGGGTTGTGAGAAATAGCATACCATAGCTACACCAGATCATACTGCAGCCTTCCTGGCCTCTAAGTTTGCATGATATGGAACTGGGAAGCAAAGTGCTAACCTTTTACAAAAAGACTACATTTTTTAATCATTAGAGTTATTATCCCAGACAAAAAATACATATTGACAGGTCTAGTGGAGTATATCACATCATATTTCCATGATGACTGAAGTCACAAGCTTTCTGTAAACATTCTTTTCTCTGCAATACATTAACTTGAATGATTTCTCCTTACCATGACATTAACCTTCTATAATTATGAGATATAAATGGACAAACCTGAGACATGAAGCTGGCCTCAGTGCAGGGCACACATTCTTTGGAAACCAACTAGATGACTGACTGTCAGCCTTTACATCTGGCCAGAGAACAACTTTTTGAATATTTTGTGCAAAACCAGTGCCATCTTGGGATACTTCCAGCTCCCCCTTTGTTAAAATTCACAGGAGTGAGTTAAGGAGATGAAGGTACATTAACTCAGCACAGACATTAGACCTAATTTTGAATATGCACCGGTTTAACAAAACCTTGTAATCTGCTCAGGTGCATTGCACTTGTGGTTTCTTCAATGTTTCTTTAATGATTTTGGAAGGTAGCTCTCTGTTGCGCTGAAAACCAGTTTTGTTCACACACTTAAGTTTTCCCACAGTGAAGTAAGCAAGTTATCAAGAGAACTAATTAGCTTGACCTTCTGTTTCCCCAGTACTGAGAAATTCAGCAAACAGGTCTCTTTTCAAGTCTAAGTCTGTCAATTAAAGCTCAGGTTTCTATTCACTGCATTGTCCTCAAGAATATTTACCACAAGCATAGACAATATAAGGAATGCACTATCCACTTGCCTCTTCACACTACCAGGTAAAAGCTTTGAATTTTCTTCAGAAGAGAAAAAAATACAAGAAACTTCCTTTGCAGAAAGCAGATAAAAACCTTCTGAATTCAGAGCTCCTGAGGCAAAATTAAGAGACGAAAGATGTGGCTGGGAGGAGGAGGAGGAGGGGGAAGGGTGCAGCTTGGTCTCTGAGCTTTCTCTTGGGAAGTGCAGAGATACCAGGAGATTTCAGCTGGGGCATGAGGGGCTGGGCTTGACCCTCGCTCTCTCACTCTCAGGATCAGAGTGGGGACAGGTGGGGTTTTTGTGCTGGACTGATTCGCTGACACTGCAGAGTTTTTGTCCAGCAAAACACTTTTTGCTTCTCCTTGCTGTGGGTGAGCCTCTGCTAGCAAGAGCAGTATTTGAATCGGAACTTTTTCAACACCTGACCTCAGTGGGAAGGGGACCCTGACCCCCTCCCTCCCTATAGAAAGAGCATCTCCGGGCTGCTTGTGGCAGCCCATTTGCCACCACCCAGCCCTGCTGTTTTCTGCTGCTGCTTTAGGGCTTTTTTTGCTACCCTTTAACCCAACATCCCATGTCTGCCTCAGGCCCCACAGCTCCTAGCACAGCTTTGGAGTTTTTGCTACACATTGTGGGCCACTCTGGGTGTGCTCGCTTCTGCTGTTCCAGCTTGTGTCTCTGAGGTTGCTGCTACAGTCCATTTCACAACCCGGAGGGGCACTGAGACTGGCTGCCCCATGAGTTTGGGAAGGAAAGCCCCTTCTGGCTCTTTCCCGCCGCCATTGCCGTGCGGGGCCCGCGCCACAGCGCCCCCTGCAGCCGCGGGGGAATCCCCGCACCCGCCCTGCCCGCCGGGAGCCAGCAGCGCCCCTGGCGGCGGTGCCCGGAACTGCAGGCAGGGGACAGTGCCCTTGTGAGCGCAGCGCAGAGCCGGCGGCGCTAGGGCTCTGCTCTGTTCGCTGCTGCTGCTCGCTTGCCTTGGTAGACATATACATTCTAGCAAAAGAACTGTGATTTTCTTTCCCATATCTTTGCCTGAAAGCCCCTTAATTTCAACGTTACAATAATAATTTGAGGGAAGTAGGTCATATTTTCCATTCCCAGGGAGGTTCCTGCCATTCTTGGCAGGCACCTGTCTTTCAAACCAAGACAGGACTCAGACAGTAATGGACCATACAGGCACTCTCAAAAGACTATTCATATCCCAATTTATTAGGAAATCCAATAACTTCTGCATTTGAATGAACTATAAATCCTCATTTCCCTAGGACTCTACTAGGACTCTTTTTGAAAATATAAGCCCTTAAGTCATCCATTCAACTCAACCTCCTTTTACAAATAAAGCAAATCAGAAGATAAACCATCAAAATGTAAGGCGAAAGCATGAGAACTAAAAGGAGCTGTAAATTATCCATCATGTTATGCATAGAAGCTTATAATAGTCAAGGTTACAGGGGAATTGCAGGGGAATTAATTGAAGAAGGTTATTTTGGAGAAAAGACAAGTGTTGTCTGCATTTTTTTTTTTTTTTACTTTAAAATAACACTTACGACATATATATGACATTCCAGCCAATTGATCACAGAAAATGGACTTTAAGACCTAATATAAGGCCTTAGCTCCCCATTCCACAGCTTCAGATAAATACATTCATCACATCTTCCAGACATACCCTTACAAATAAATCAAATAACAGATCTTGACATTTGCACTGCATAGGGAACTGTCGAGGTCTGCTTGATTCAAAATTCTCCCCCTATTTCTTCCTGGGTACGCAGAACACTCCAGTTTAGCAGCCCTGATTACTCTCTTCATACATGTGAAATTGAACTGCAGAGAATTGAAGGATCAGCCCTCCAAAGAGATTTGTTTTTTGCACTGAAGAGCACCACAGATCCCTAAGCCATTCTCACCAGTGTCATCCTTCACAGTGAATGAGGATTTTAAGCTCATCGAATGCCTCATGGAGAAAGTCAGCATATACCACTGGTGCTCACACAATGCTCACGCTAAGCTAAATGTTGTCTAAATTACTTTTTCAGAAGAAGGTACATTTTTCTTTTGCTACAGGAGTGCATTTTCCTGATTCGGCATTCACACACCTGACACCTTTGTGAGTTGTCCACTTGAAAATCTTTCTACTTATAACCAGTCAGGTATCATTCTTCTGTCTGAAACACAGCTGACATAAAATGAAGTGACATTCCTCTCTTACCCAATGCCCCAATGATCATAGATGTATCCAAGATGAAGGAAGTCCAATTTCAGTTTCCTCTGCTACTTGAAGGAGGGTTGAACTTGCATCTTTTACTGCTCTGTCAGCCAGGAAACCTTGCAGCCTTGGAACTCACAGTCAGTCCTGAGCAGAGAATGATGCAAACTGAAGTGGGAGACAGGCAGGTGGGGGAAATAAATTCTCAGTTTTCCATATGCAGGAGACTCCCCTAAAAGCTAAGCCATGCATACAAGAATTTCATCATCATTTCACCCCTCATTTTTTTCAGATCTGAACTGAGAGTTCTGAGTGATCTTGTAGTATGCATTGCTGTGTTCAAAACATATTCCCCAAGATGTCACTTGGAAATAGAAAGGCTGCAAGCAAACCTAGTGGAAGACTCATGGGGCAGAGACAAGAAGCACTGTGCTATTCTCAAGGCAGTCCACAGCACATGCTCAGGTAGAGCCTTGTGGAAAGAAACTCCACGATGACCACAGATGTACACAGTGGATTTTAAGCACTGCACTTCCAGGCTTAGACACCCAAATTCTGCCTAGATCCCAGTATCAACATCTTAAAGATTTTGGGGCTGCTTCTCAAGCAATTAATTCTTGGTGGATCTAAGAAAGCAAAACCCACTCTTGCAAGTCTCAACCTCATTCCTATTCTACTTGGCGAAACTAGCCCACTTCTGTAAATCTGCACCCATATTACTTCCTGAGAGAAAAAAGGTTCATCAGTTTCCAGCAGCTTTTGTCACTTGTGAGTTTTAGATGACTAGCTATTATTTGCTGTTCAGTAAGAACACAACAAACTTTGGACAATAATATGAGGATGAGAATTCAACTGGTGCTCAAACAGCTGAATTAGGAATTATGTCTTGTGGGTAAAGCACTGCCTGCAATCTTAGTATTTCCTAATTCTGTTTTAGAACACTGTTTTAAAATTCAGGGAGGCCATCAGTTTCTCTTTCTTAGACCATTTCTCCAGATGATAAATGGAGATATATATATGACTCTGTTATGGCATGCTTTGAGAACTACATAATAGTAAGATTACATTAGTACAAAAGGGTAATCAACACCTCACAGTGGATAACACTCCAGCAAAGCATTGGTAAAGAATCACTGCACTTCAATTTAAAATTAAACAAAACCAGGTGATTAGCAAAGAGTGTGATCACCAGCTTGGCATCTTGTTTCCTCAGTCACAGCTTTATAACAACCATAAAATCTGTCGGTCCAACTTTTTTTCTAATTTTCGAAATGAGAACAGACTCTAGCATTTTCTCTGGAGTTCTTGGGTGGCATGCCACTCAAGAACTGATGCTGACTTCCCAGGTCCACAGCAGTACATACGACAAAGTCTGACACAATCCTGAGCCCTTAAACACTTTTTTCCCACTGTCAAAATATGAAACCCAAATGTTCTTTACCTTACAGAAGAAAGAACTTACCAGATGGGGAAAAACACAACCCAGAAGAATGTTCTTGTTTCATAATTAGAAGGTAATATCTTAGAGAAACAAGATATTGTTACAAGATAGTGTTACAAGAGTACATGACGACATGGTGCATCCTTCTCCCTCATGGACATTATCCACATCATCTAATGAGAATGGAGAGCCAGCATAGGAGCTCAATATGCTGGCAGCTGACATGTTTGATAGGCAACTGCATTCACATGGCACTGTGCAAGTTAACAGGAGAAAGACTGAAGGGAAGTTTTACTCTCACAGTACTCACCCATTTTAAACTAAAAATATTTTGCAGTATTTGTATGACCCACCAGGAAGGAAACAAAATATAAACTAGAAACAACTCTGAGATTATAGTACCCATAACACTAGCTGCAAAATTGAATGGGAAAACTAATTTGTTTATTGCAACAGTAGTTCTTTCTTTGTGACACAAATTAAGCATATTTTTTGTCAGTTCCCCCTTGCTAGGAACAATTCATTTATTGATGAGCCTGCTAATTTTAAGGGCTGAGACTTAAGAGCCCATTAGAAGAACATCATTGACACATTTTGTTTTTTAAGGCAAGAGAAAGAAATGTTAAGCAAGCTGCCATTCCCATTTTTCAAAATAAATTTTTTCCCTCTCCCACAGTTATATACTAGTACATAAAACTGATCTCAGAAGTTACTTCTGATTTACATGGCAGTGGAAGCTGTCACAAACCCATAGTATATGTAAAGACATTTCTGCAACATCTCCTCATGCTGCTGAGTCGGCATGCATCTAACCTAGGACAGCAGAGGAATTTCAAGTGCCATTATGCTGCAAAGGGAAAATGTGCCTTGCTTCCCAGGCTACAGATTGTTATTCATATTGCCAGAGTGCCCTGAGAACAAGACTCAGGTTGGTGTATATATCTCTAGAGAGAGCTTTTCTTAAATATTTACCACCTCAGCAGGTATCAAAATAGAGCTAAGAAGCTGAGAGAAACCTCCACCAGGGGTTCCTCAA
This sequence comes from Certhia americana, assembly GCA_018697195.1. NCBI lineage: Eukaryota > Metazoa > Chordata > Aves > Passeriformes > Certhiidae > Certhia > Certhia americana. The sequence goes on along the minus strand of JAGMWU010000021.1, from coordinate 772,250 downwards.
GGTCTCCCAGGGCACCTGTGACAAGTGCAGCTCAGAGACACAGTTCTATAATTCCTCTGCATTTGGACTCACTCTGTAAAGGACAGTGGGTTTGGATACAACTTGGTATTCTTATGAAATGTAACACAGATTCAGCTTTTATTTCATTTGTCACATCTTTGTGGGGAAATGGCTTTAAGAAAAAAAAAAGAAAACCAACTTTACCTTTGGAGGTTTATATCAATTATATCAACTGTTCGCTGCTGCTGCTGCTGCTGTTTGCTTGCCTTGGTAGACACACTGGGAAGGAACTGCTGTTCCTTTTCCCATATCTTTGCCTGAAAGCCCCTTAATTTCAAAGGTATTATAATTTGGAGAGAAGGGGGTCATGTTTTCCATTACAAGGAAGGTTCCTGCTTTCCTTAGCAGACACCTGTCTTTCAAACCGAGACATCTGTTTATTTACATCTAGGATATAAAATTCTACATGCAACTCAAAAAACAATACCTAGTGGTAGAGAAGACTAGATGAACAGATAGGCAATGGCCTTGGCATTTTCTAGACTTGTTTTCCGTCTGTGAGCACTGTGAATTTACCATCTCTCAGGGAGTCTACATGCATATTTTGTAAGTAATAAACAGCGAAACCAAATACAATTTTCCATTTTGATACATAATACGGAACTGGTCAGTTTGAGGAGCATTAAAGAAGTCTTATTTTCAGCATACCTGGGAGAGGGTAGGAAAGAAATCACACCCTCCATCAGCATGGTCAAAAAGCCCCATAAATCTGTCTGAAATTAGGCTTGCATAGTGTGTTCATCAAGGCATTACTGAAACATTAGTGAGACCACTTGTGGGCTTAAATAGGCATTTTCTCATCTGGAGCAAGAGTCAGAACTGCTGAAACCATCTCATTTCCTCTGAAATCAACAAATTCCTAAGAAATCAAGAAGATTTGAGCACCTGAACACCAAGTGAGCTCTGCCTTCAGTTCCACAATTTTGCAGAGCTAAGGTGGCAGCCTGAGCAACCATTTCATAACAAGCGGAATCTTAAAACCTTTTATTTTTTTAAAGCATATTGGATATTTTTATCATGTAATCATTCATTTTCTGCTTGGGGACAGAAAAGAGAGAAAACAGGAGCTGAACTCAATTTCCCAGTCTCCAACACGACACATATTTTCCCAGCATGTTGTGTATTTATTCCTGCTAGCTCCCTAGGCCAAATGCACAGCAAATTTCACCAGAAATTGGGTTAGATCCTTAACACCAAAAGTAGCCTTCAATGAAAGGGCCATATCCCTACTGTTTAACAACATTATGCCCTAACCTGTACCACTTAAAAAAATCTGAGAGACATTTTGCAAGAAAGAATATTTGCTTTCCTTCTGCATCAAAGAAGAAGTTAGAAACACAAGATAAAGCAGAGGAGAAGCCTCTGTCTAAATGCTCCTGGTTAAGATACAGACCTAGAAGATAGGAAATCCAATTTCACTTGCTGCTTTCACCCCTCTGATGCAGGGTCTTGAATCAGCTTTCCCAAGCATTTGAGCAAGACAGCTACCCTAGCAGCTATTGCCCTAGGTTAGATACTCTTTTTTCAATAGGGAAAAACTACCAACAGATAAACCCCAAACCAAACCCTCTTGACTCTAAAGCCTTCCTTCCCCAATCTCTCATGATCCTAGAGACTGCTTACCTTTAAAATCACCATCACTTTCTAGTAATAGTTACACTCCACATGCAACAGATATGCACTACACTCCTCCAGCTCTGGAGTCACTGCCACATGAACAATCTTATCAGCCCTGTAGCAGTGTACTGTCCTTTGTCAAATCCATTTTCACTATGCTTCTGTCTATTGATCCATTCAAAGACTGTGTTCCTTCTATACAAGAAAACAGCCCTTTTTTCTGGCTATAGAATTAGCTAGTTCATCTAGGACACTAACAGGAAAAACTTCAAGCCGTCCATCATATGTAAGTGATTTGTCTCCATAAAACAGTCCTAGTGCAATGGATTGCCCCAACATTCATTTTATCTACATTTCTTCTAATCAGTCAAGTCAGAGTGTGCAAAGCACATCCAAATGTGGCAAGTAAAAACAAATAAAGGCCACATAGCAGAGGAAGCTAAGATAGATTGCATACTTACAAGAAAATAAAGAACAAATAGCTATTTACTTCTTGTTCAATAATTGCACCTACAGTGCAATTATTGAACTAAATACTAAAAAAGAGGGAGCCTGCAACAACTGCCAGCAACATACACATTCCCATAACTGCGGTTTCCTGACAGTTTCAGCAACTTTCAGTCCTGACTCATGATCTCCTAGCATCTTCCCTCCTAGCTAAAGCAAACCTTAACGTAAACAGCACTTCACTTCTTCCAGTTCTTTCCCCCATCACCAGTATTTCCACTATCTTTCATACGAAGTATATAGATAAATATTGACTTGGAAAAATTGGTTGAAGAAAATAAATAGGCCAGAATATAATCTCACCGACAAGTCCTTGGATCACACCTCATTAGAGAATATCCCAAGTTGAAAGGGACCCAGAAGGATCATCTAAGACTAACTCCTGGCCCTGCAGAGGACACCCCAAGAATCCTATCATTGTCCAAATGCTCCTTGAGCTCTGGCACACTTGGTGCTGTGACCACTGCCCTAGGGAGCCTGTTCAGTGCCCAGCCACCCTCTGGGGGAAGAACCTGTTTCTAACATCCAACCTTAACCTTCCCTGACACAGCTTCAGGCCATTCCCTCAGGTCTCATCACTGGTCTCACAGAGCAAAGATCAGTCTCTGCCCCTCCTCTTCCCCTCACCAGGGAGTTGCAGACTGCAATGAATCTCTCCTCAGCCTCCTCTTCTCCAGCTGAGCTGGCCAAATGCCCTCAGCAGCTCCTCACACGGCCTCCCCTCAAGGCCCTTCACTGCCCTCATGGCCTCCTTTGGACACTCTCGAATAGTTTAAGATCTTTCTTGTACTGTGGTGCCCAAATCTGCACCCAACACTTGAGGTGAGGCCGCCCCAGAGCAGAGCAGGACAATCCCTCCCTGGCCCCACTGGCAATTCTGGGCCTGGTGTCCCCAGGACAGGGATGTCCCTCCTGGCTCCAGGGCACTGCTGGCTCAGATCCTCCTGGCCATCAACCAGGACGCCCATGTCCCTTTGTGTGGTGCTGCTTTCCAGCATCTCCTTCCCCAGTCTGTACACACACCCAGGGTTGTCCCAACCCAGATGAAGAATCCAGTACTTTCCATTGTTGAACTTCACACACTTGGTGATTGCCCAGCGCCCTACTTTGTTGAGGTGTCTCTGAAGGCACTTCCTGCCTTTGAGAGAGTTTAGTTATGGTTTAGTTCTAATTGAACAATTTTGTACTATTGACTCCTGATTAAACCAATGAAAACAATGGATACGCCTTCTGTGAACACACATTTTAAGATGGATAAATCCCTGGAATAGCTCTCTTGGCTTCTGGCCTTGGAGGAGATGGTGGGCTGGGTCCAGGCTCTGCCCAGCTCGGCCCATTTGGCTGGGTCTGGGCTGGCCCTGCAGTCTGGCTGAGATATTTCTGCCCCCAGAGGGGTGGGGAGCAGCTGTTGAGCCCTCACTGGGGAGCCTGCCAGGCCCTGTCCCAGCAGACAGCTGGAGCTCCTGGCCAGCAGGGACAAGCTCTTTCCTAGCAGGGCCTGCTGGATTGTGCCAGTTAGCAACAGGAACAGGGTAAGAGAGAGTGACCTGGGGGACAGGAGCAGGGTAAAGAGAGAGTGACCCGGGGGGACAGGAGCAGGGTAACAGAGAGTGACCCGGGGGGGACAGGAGCAGGGTAACAGAGAGTGACCCGGGGGACAGGAGCAGGGTAACAGAGAGTGACCCAGGGGGACAGGAACAGGGTAACAGAGAGTGACCCAGGGGGACAGGAACAGGGTAACAGAGAGTGACCCAGGGGGACAGGAGCAGGGTTACAGAGAGTGACCCGGGGGACAGGAACAGGGTAACAGAGAGTGACCCAGGGGGACAGGAGCAGGGTAACAGAGAGTGACCCGGGGG
>JAGMWU010000021.1:718019-763208 GCA_018697195.1 Certhia americana | reverse complement strand
TTCGGCATGGCTGGCAATGAGCTTTGTGTGCTCGGCTCTTTGAGCCAGCTTCTACAGACGAAGGACAAAAGCGTCGGCAGCAGATTTTTCCTGTTCAACACCAGCAGAGTGCGGGCACAACTCGCACGGGCCCACAGAAAAGTGTGGCCAACAGAGAGACACAGGGAGCCTGTTCCCAATGCAGAGCTTGGAACAGATCAACCTTTCAGGTTACAAGACTTTATTAAAAACGGTTTCAATGATGATAAAGCTTGAGAACAAATGACTCTACAAACACATTCTCTCCTGGATTAGAAAAAGGTGAAGGACAAGTAGAGACAATAACAGGACTCTGAGGTCAGTGAAGAAGGAGTTAAATTCTAGATGAAGGGAATTGAGCTTGGCTGAAATCCTTTTGTAAAGCTATGGTGAAGATATATTTGGTATATCAGACTTTGGTTTTTTTCCCTTGTGACTCATAGGAATGCATTGGGGGGATGTAGCATTCTAGCACAGCTGTGAGCCGAGGCACCAGTAGTTGAAGCAAATAGGTGTTGCTGTGATCCAACGAGAAACTTGAACATGAAAAAATGAGAAACCTTGCCCTAGAGATAGGAGTAGAAAACTTCTGTTCCCAGAGATGGACAAAGAGAACTTTTGCTTTATGCTACAACAGCTCATCCTTAAAATAGCACCCCAATAAATTGAAAAGGCCCATGAAAGCAGCTGTGAGGAAACTGCAAAACATGGGAAGGACTTTCACACTGCAGTCAGTTTCCTTTCCCAGATGGCTGATTCACTGTGACATTAAAGCCATGAGAAAACTGTTTTCTTGTGGAGAAGTCTCCATAGTATGGCAAGAGAAACTCTTCTACCTAAGTGAACTAAAAAAAAAACTGTTAGAAATAGTAAACTGACTAAAATTACGAAGTTTTATCTCTTTACATTGTAAGTGGAAAAGAAAGAAAGAAGTGTGGGGAGAGAAAAAAGAGGTTTCCTGAAGGTTTATTCTGATTTTCTTATTATTTTTCTTTTGGTTCTGTTAATCAAGTTTTCTTTATACCCTTTCAAGTTTTGACCTGCTTTGCTTTTCCCCTAATCCTATCTCACAGCAAAAAATAAATCCACCACATTTATTGGTGCGTTGGCCAGGAACTCTCAAATTGGCAAACATAAACCACTGTGCATAGTTAGTGTTTCTGTCTGGTTTCAAACTGAAACCTCGACACCAACCTCAGTATAATACAGGTTAAAAAGGTAACTTTTTCTATGCAGAGGTCCCTCTGAGGGCCATATTCACACAGCCTAAATTACACTCAAGACCTTGTAATTTATATTTTCTGCAAGCAGACTGTGGTTTAATAATGTATTTCAGTCCCGTAAGTTGTCTTTTCCCGAAGCTGCTCCATCAATGGATCTGTCACCACTGACAAAACACAAGGAACTTAAGGGATTTAAAATCCATCTCTTGATAAATTACACAATGAGATTTCTGGGATCATCTTTTAAACACAATGGGCAATGACTACTACTGCCTACCTGCCTTTCCACAGTCTCCAAGAAATGCCTTTTTATGATTTCTTAGAATAACTGTCATCAAAAAGAAAGATACATAACTGCATATTCCCTTTAGAACACAATTAAGCAGAACCTGTACTCTCTTGATGCTGAGATCTCAGCAGTGAACGTCCTGTAATATCACAGCACTTTCATCTGTTGCATCCTAGGGCTGAATGAGGGGGAGAAAAAAAAATAATGGTAATCAGCACCTTCAGCTTCAATCAGCAGAATGTTCCAAGAATGCATGTTCTGAAATTCAAATGATCAAGAAGCCATTAGAGACATTATGGATTTAGCAGATGTATGTTCATCCTAGTGTTATTGGCAGGGGGGGAGGGGGGAGGCACACCAGGGGAGGGAGGAGGAAATACAGAAGCATAAATTCCAAAGAAACAGAAAATTAAGTATAGTTGACCCTATTCATCCTTTCACAGAATAGTTATGTGTCTCACTGGAAGTATACTTACTGTCCAATCTTTAATATGTGGGCAAAACATGTTAAGAATAAATATTCCCCACCCAGCTCTAACTTTAATGACTGTTATTTACATCAAAGTTTTGCTTATAGGATAAAAAGCTACTCCAGATTTCTCTCACTACAGACTTACCTTTACATGAGTTTCCATTCTACTTGGACTGGTCATACATTCTCCTCCAAGGGAAAAAGCCTCCAAAATTCCTTTGGTGTCCACACTAGCATAGCATCAAAACTGAAAAGAGTGATCTTGCAGTATAGATTTTGCTATTTGAACTCTACAAAACAAAAATCTATTCCTCTTTAAAGGGCATTTCTAACATTTATTGCTGCAAAGGCATAAAAATAATTCTTGTCCATAAAGCCATTCAACAAACACCTACATATATTTGCAAATAACTAGAAGAAATTTCTAGAGATTCCTTTAATTTCCATATGTAGTCATTGATGATCAGTGTCATAAAGATAAAAAAACCCCCCATACTTTTAAACTAAAACTGGACTAAAAATTTCTGTCTGCAGGCTGTGGGACTGTATTGTCACAGTCGCATCATATTATTTCCATCAAAACAGCTGGAGGTTTCCAGTGTAGGAAGCAATTATTATGAAAAGTGTCAATGTGTCATTCTCCCCAAGTCACATGATTAACTTCACATTATAGCATTTGACAAGTAGCCAGCCCTTAAGTCTCCACCAAGAGAAAGGAAAATGGAGAGAGAACACTCGTGCAAGTCACAAGAGAAAAGAACAGTTACCCACTGCTATCTGAGCAGATTTTGACATTGTGACTGATGCCACACTTATGATATACTTCTAGAGTTTAAATGTTTTGGTGGAAGGAATGCTTAGAAGGAATGTTCTGCATGCATGAACAAATACAGTTTGCCTTGTCCTGACAATGCATGTACAAAAGGTGTCTATCTAAAACAACATTCTCAGTAATTATATATTCAATGAATGGTGCAAGCATTTTAGGAGGTAACAGTCACAAATCATGGCAGGGATGAGAGAAAATATCCCACCTGCCAAATGCACAACAAACAAACAGAGTTACTGAAATACCTTTCAGACTTAAGAGGCTCAATTTAATGGCAGTTCTAGGTACAAAGGACCACACACATCCTTGAAGATTCCTGGACCAGTATCGTCCCAGGGCATGTCCTCACAAAGAAACAAAGGTGTGGTGATAGCCTCAAGCAGGTGTATTTCTTAGCATATGGTTCATCTCCTATGTTAACCCATGTAATCTGACCAGTTGCATTAGAAAGCCATAAAGCAAAAGACAAGACAATAACAAGCCAACAACCTGGCTACACATTCCCTAAAGCAATCAGAAGTGCCTTCCTTTACATCCTACCCCTGGTCTGGTTAGCAGGGAAGTCCTGCTCACTCCAGAGCACACTGCAGTGTGACTCTCCTTTGAAGGCACAGACAAAACCTTGATGCCTTTGCTCCAGACAAAGCGAGCCAGCCTGCTTTGCAGTACCAGGGAGGCCTAAGCTCGTGCCAAAGCCACCCCAATGAACGCTTCTCTGGTCCTCAGCTCCAAACTATTGACTCAGACCACCCACCCAGGTCCTGGTCCAAAAAAACAAGGCTCTGAGGAGAGTGTTCTCTTCAGGAACCTGCACAAGTGTAAGTCAGACTGATACCAAAGAACACCATGCACAGGTAGCACAAACTACTCCAACAGCTTGGAGTGCCAGTACCTCATTTTCCCATTTCACTTGGCACTAGGAGGACCATGCTATGAATTTTGAAGCTAATTTGTGAAAGTTTTTGGAGGGGAAGCAAAACAGCAACTTGGAGGACTTCATCAAAAAGAACTTCAATACTTTTAAGCTGGAGTCAAGACAAGGAAATGATACAAAACACATGAGATCCTGAACCCTAATTTCACTTACAGCAGGTATCTCCTGTTTGTACAGTCTATTCTCCAACTGCTCATGGTATATTAAATTAATGGAAACTCTGAGCTTCAGCATATGTTTAATAGCTACAGTGTGCTTTTTTGAGCAATGATATGACTTTCCTACTGTATAGAAAAACACACATGAATGCATTTGTGTATGTCAAAAATATCCATGCAGGCTTCAATATTAACAACAGATCCCATCCTTGCTCAAACCATACTTTAGGCTGTATTAATGTAGATGTAAGCTGGTAAAAAGTGTCTCAGTTCCTCAGAACCTAGAAAAATCCTAAAAACAAACAAACAAACAAACAAAAAAATCAATTACAAGAAAGGCATTCTTCCATAATCAACCAGAGTCCAATAAGCCTGTGGTCCTCCACAGTATGGCTGTAACATCATCCCATAACCCAGATGTCCCTCACGCTCATACAGCTGTAAATATCTGTGAGCAGGATGAGGGGCAGTTTTTCATCTGTGTTTCAGTCAAAAAACTGTCACAACTAGACTAGGCAGGTTCGGCTAATGCTTAGTGATAACACTCAAGAAATCCAAATTCCCATCCTCAATATGCACCACCCAGAAGGATGAGGTGACATCATTTGCATGTTTGGAAGTTGCTACATATTGAAATGCATCAAGTTGTTGTCAGTGCATCAAAACAACTGCAGAAATGTAATTGCTTACTCTAAAAGTAATAAACAGGTACAGGGAAACCACAGATGTTTTTTAACTGTGAGTTTGCATCCAAAACAGCTATATCCACAATCTGTACTGACTAGTGTTCCCCAGGGGCAGGGATGTTGGGCAGATATGTGTTGCACACTCAGACAGGGGAACACCATCCTGTCTCCCTCTCACAATCCATGCAGCCGAGGCAAAACATTGTACCAGAACACAGGATGGCCACAGTAAGGCAGGGTCAGAGCAGCACACCAGGGAAAAGCAGCTCTGTAGCAGTGAGGCATGCTCACACGGGGCTTCTCCTGTGAGCCAAGAGTGACACCTGCCGGGATCCAGGCTGGCCTCACCTAAGGGAGCTAAGAAGAGCCCGACCAGGAGAGCCCTGACTGCACTGACAGCACTGACAGCTTCAGCTCCTCGGGCACACACACACACCCCACTGCCTACACTTCAGAGGAATCCACACACTCGAGAGGCTTCTGCACGAACTACACCACATCACGCAGCACAACAACGGCACACCACACCAAAACTGAGCAGCAAAAAGGAGCAGTTAACGTTTGTGTACAGAATAAAGGACAAGTTTGTCCACTTCAGAGCTCTGAAGGACACAAAAAGCAGAGAATGAAAGGTCAAAGGTATTCACTGCATTCCTTCCCACACCTGTCCCATATGACTTTCAGGGACAGTGGTATCACCCTAGAAGTGAAAGAGAGAACATAGCCACAAGGAAAATAAAAACTACTGGGACTTTCATCAGCTGGAAACGAGGGGTTTGTGGTCAACATGGTGCCAGTCTTGAGGAAAGGTTACAAGAAGTTCAATATCCACATCTGTTCTGAAGCTTTTTAGGAAGTTCAGCAAAGAAAAACATCATTTTGTGCAGTAAGTAACAGAGAATTAGCTCTGTATTGTAATGTGACTGAGTATTCCTTATCTTTAGATTTCAACCTGTAGTAGCTCTACAGTGCTACTCCTGGGTGGCTCTGTGGACCCTGCAGGTAGCACAGGATTTGCAGTGGTAGTAGGGTTAGTGAGCACAATTAGCTAACACTAAGAACTTACTCCCTGGCATTTTACTACAGCACCAACCTCTAACTGATTCCATTCTCTGTGTTTTTGAGGTAGGAGACCCCAGACAGAAACTCAGCATACAAGCATTTCCCATTCCATTCCTTCAATTCCACCCCACCCACTCCCAGATACCAGGGGAAAATAGGATTTGGGAGAAAAGGGGGCAATAAAGTAACATTCAAGGAAAAAAACTCAGCTTTGCATGCTGCTGCTCTAACTTCATCAGTTCAGCAGCAGGAGGGTGAAAGCGAAATAATAGAGCATTGCTGCCACCTTGTGCTACAAGGTATGTCTGCTATCAAGGGGTTTCTTTTTGCCTTTTTTAAACTACAAAACCAAAACTGTTACTGGTATTGGCACATTCAGGGGGTTTAGCAAAGCCCCGTGTCCCTGCAAAGGGCTTTCAGCAGAGTGCCCACCCCGAAGTGCAGAGCTGCCCCACTGCCTGTCAGCGTCTGGGGCACAGCCAGAGCAGGAGCCCATGGCTCCCAGGGCCCCCCAGCCAAGCACTGCTGCAGACAGAGCATCCACAGGGTCAGGCCTCCCCGGCCCCCTTAACCAAAAAGCACCAATGATTCAAGACCTTCCTTGATCATCACTAGTCATTGCTACAGACCGTCCATAATTTTTATTTATGAGAGGATGCTCATGTCTTGGGCTGCAGTGCAAGTTGTACTCAGCAGTGTGGATTCTGTCACCATCTGTTGAAACTGGGGCAGGGAGTGGGGTAACCCTCTGTCAATGGCCAGCTGTTAAAAAAACAGCTGGGGCAGTTTTCTTTATCTCTTCCACACCCCATCCTCCCTCCAGGGACTTATCTTCTGCTAATGGGCCATGGAGTCTCACTGCATGGCTGATAAATTTACATCATCCCACTGGGAGATGCTGCACCCAGCGGGAGGAGCCAAGCATTCCTACCTGGATACAGTCTGAGATTTGGGACACCAAAGCAGCCTTTCCACTGGATTCCCAGAGGAACACCAGGCCCATCTATCACCACTGGATCTTCAGAGGAAATCTACACCTTTCTACAGGATCATGGCCTTACCAGAACCACATCTGTCACTCCAGGACTGCAGCCACCATTGAATGGGACTGCTACCAACATCCTGACACTGTCAGAGGTTCATTTTTTTTGTATTACTGCATTTTTATCTTAATTCTCCTAATTAAGAACTGTTCCCATATCTTTGCCTGAGACCCTTTTAATTTCAAAATTATAATATTTTGGAGGGAGGGGGTTTACATTCTCCATTCCAAGGGAGCTTCCTGCCTTCTTTGGCAGACACCTGTCATTCAAACCAAGACAGCTCGCCACAGGTACTTACAAGGTGGCGTGGCTGTCACTGACCTGCTCAACCAGAGGCAAGCAGCCCACACAACCACTTTTTATTGACAGTAATCACAGGGTTTGATTTAACCCACTGAACACCACAGCTTACATTACAAGAACTGCTGGACTGGCAAGGTTTGTGTTTGTTTCCATGCTCAAGCACATTTTGAATAAAATCATGCTCTTATGGAGAGATTTTTGCTACTCTGGTTTCTGAGAGTGATGTTTAAAGGAAGATTAATTTTGACTAGAAACTGATTTTAAAAATATATGAGTGATTGTTCTCTCACAGCAATGAGAACTAACATAAAAATGAAACCTTTGTCCAAAAATGCAAACATGTTTTCATGTATTTTAAGTCTTTAAAAAGTGCTATCCCAGAGATAGAAATGAATGCAATTGGTGAACCAGAAAATAAAGGAAACTCTCAGAGAGACAAAGTCTTTAATTTCTTAACCACTCTAAAGGCCTGCAACAAGAGCGTCCAGATTTTCTTGACCCCATTTTCTGACAGCCATTGGAAAGCATATTAAAAAATCTAGCTTTTTGGCTGTCCACTATGGTTCTTGCCTCAAAATATCTTTCACTATCAGAAAATAAAACCTGAAGGTTCATCTGTCCCATTGTCACAAAAAGCTTCACAGAATTGGCCGTCTCCTTATGTACAATCTGGTTTGTCTTACCTGAACAAAAGATTGGATATAGTCAGCTATGTTCCTTATCCAAAGAAGATTCTGGGCTGCTCTGCTGCTTTTGCTTTCTTAGAACTATCAAAACCACCAAACAACCCTAAACCTAGAAACTGTTACATAATTGTTTGATGTCTACCTCCCCTCCATTCCTCTTCCCTGTTCTCTGTTGGACACTCATTTTAATGTATAATAAAAAAATCTGTACCACTCAGTACTTAAGTTTACCTCGGGTTTGTTACTTCTATCTTTTTATCTGGTCTGGTAATTCAACTTTTTTTTTTTTTCTAATTCACCATCCCCCCCCCCCTTCCACTATCCAGTGTCATTTAAATAGCATTCAGGCAAGTGAAGTTGGGCAAAATGAATCAGTGCATACTGACCAGTGCAATTCTAATTTTAGTCCCTGCTTCATTATTTGAAATTATGCAGGATGAAAAAATTGAGAAAAAGTGAGAACAGAAAGTAAACACCCCAGTCTGTCATGCTGTGGCTGCCCCTAAGGGACACAAATGTGCATACCTCTCCCCAGTGCAAACCCATTTTCACTTCTCCAAAGCAGAGTGAAAAATGCAGAGCTTAATTTTGCTCCAGCAAGACTGTCTTGAATTACTGAAGTACCTGAGGGATGTTAAAATGTTTCTAGACATAGAAAGCTGTTGGAACCCAGAATGCAATGAATATTCCTGTGCATGTTTTAAAGGATCCAAACTCTCTGACAAATACTTCGTCCATGGAAAGGGCTTCCTAGGCTCTGGGACGTAGCAGAACTTCCAAAAATATAAATTAGATAGTAGCATAATATGTAATTTAACACAGAGTGAGAAATTTAGATTTTTGGATTTGTTAGCACGGTAAGTAGATGAAGACAAGCTGGAGAATCCTTGTGGGTTTTAGGCTTCTTTATCCTTCTTCATCTCCACCACATTCTGCAGTGTTGGGCACAATTTGGTACAGTGTAGCATCATGTGAATAGAGATTTAGTTAGTTAGTGGAAGAAAAAGAGAAATAATGTACATTCTTGGTGATAATTGGGTGAATTATCGTTAAGAGAACCTTGATTCTGTGTGTTGGAGGCTTTTTGGTCTTTTCTCCCTCATGCCAAGCTGGTGTAAAGCCTGGTGTGCAGAAACTGCTGATAAGAAAATAATAAACAACCTGGAGAGTGAGAACAACCAAGAGTCCAATCTGCTTTCTTCTTAACAAGGACTTTTAAAAAGGCCTCCCTTTCAGGGGGGAGACATGTAGGAGTGGAGAACTCCAACAGAAAGCTTTTAGTACTTTGTTAACGAATTTAATTCTTCTTTGTTATTCCAGATTGGGTCTAGCTGATGTCTTAAGTTTTACCTTTCATATTTTCTAATGCAGATTCTGTACTGCATTAGTATGTAACTCTGAACTTCATAGAGAGTGTCAGCAAGTTCTCCTCACAGTTTAGTTTGACAAAACAATCCTTGCCCTGCCCCAGAACAAAGGACACCATTGCAGCTTCAGGCCCAAAAATTGTAAACAGCAGTGAATTGAGAAGAGCAACCTGGGAGGATGGGACTGCATAATCTGAGGCTGTAATTGGATAATTAACACCATATAAATGGACCAAAACTTATAAAAGTGTGAAAACTCATGACCTAGAGTCTACCTTGGGTCCATCTTGGGTGGAGCCACGGCCAGGCTCTTGTACTGCTCAAGGTCCTTTGAAGGCCTTATAATAAATACCTATTTTATTCCTTTCACACTGTCTAGCCTCTGCTCTAGGAAGCCTTTCAAGGCATCAGAGCAATAGGAAAAGGTTCAAATTCAGGCAAGCAAGCTGTGCAAGGTGAGTGCATACATGGCTGTCTCCCCTTAGCACAGCAGCTCTGCTGTAGGGGCAGGCTGCTATTTTGCACTCACTTCTGTTAAAGGCAGTCACCAGCATGACACTTCCACAGCATGCTCACTGACAAAGATCCTGCAGCTGTTTCCAGTCCAGTAGAAGTAGTTCTGACAGGGCCTACAGACAGCCTTTGTGTCTGGAGAAAAACACAGCATTACTGTTTAAGCCCATCTCTGGTGCACACACAAAGCATATGTGTTCTGACAGCCACTCACGACAGGAGCTTGGCTCTTCCACTGGAGCTGTCAACACTCATTGTTTTAGTCTGGAGTCCTCCAGTTCCTGGACTGTGAGTCAAAACCATGGCTGCAACACAAATATTGTGGAAATACCAGCAGTCAGTGGTCTGAAAAGTTAATGCTTTGCTCAGATATATCCAGGGAAGGCATAATGGTTGGACCTTTCCAATATAGACCACAAAACAATATTTAAAGGAAAAAATTACAATTTTATCCTTGCCACCTGCAAAGGAGCAATGATGACAAAGTCATGGCACCTCTGACACAGCAGTGTCCCAGATGATACACAATTTTGCTATGTTACAGGCTGAGTTCCCTCGAGTTTCAGCCAGCAATGAGGAGTTAAAGCTACTCTCAGGCTTTCAGGAAGGCCACTTAGTGTGAGGATGTAGCTTAGCCCTAGGCACTGAAAATCTTCCTACCAGAAGCAAAGAACTGAACCCAGTATTTCCAACAGAAATGCACTGAAGTACACTATGCTTTTATAGCAAATCTACTTCCTCACATCAAACTTGCGACTGAAAATGAAGGTTTTCTGAACCATGGTCTTGCATACTGTAGATCAGGGAGATCTACACAAAGATACCAGTAATTTATATATGCCAGGATGTCAGTCTCTACACAGAATAAAACACAGGAATGAAGCTGGTCAGGGCACCTGAGGAGGCTACACTTCTAACATTATTTCATCAGTTGCTGTAAAATTCAAGATTTTTCCAGCACACTCATCTTCAGCTGATTAGGCATCTTGGTTGCAGAGAAGGATGGTGCTGTTCAGCACCAGGCCAGTGTGACCAAGTTGTTTATTCTACACCACCCACATCATTGCAGGAGGTTTGGGCAGGGAAAACGTGAAGTGCCTCATCTTGCCTGGCTGACTCCAGCAGAGGAACTGCAGCCATCAGCCCCCGTGGAGCTGCTCCCTCTGCCACCACTGCTTCCCCCTCCTCCTGTTTTCTCTGAAGAGTAACTACAGCTGTGCCTGTGGTTCTGAGAGGGGCAGCAGTAACAGGTATGCAAGGCTGCTGTGCTGAATTGACAACTCCAGAGGGGCAGTTGCCAGCAGGGATGGACTGGTGGCAGGGCGACCCCCACTCAGCTGAGCTCATTGAGACAAGGAGGAAGAAGCTTTGCCAAACCCAGGCAAACCAAGTTGAGGGAAGTGCAGCTGAGTGGTAGGAACGGGGTAGCAGCACCTCCAGGATCAGCCTACAACACAATGAAGTGGTGGAAACATAAAGACAGACAAGAACCAAGCCCCAGCTGCAAGCTCCCTACTCTGATGAGCAAAGTGTTTGTTTGTCCTTGTATTTTTTTGGATTTGGGCTGGGGCTGTGGGAAACATTAGCTGTGGGAGCTCCTCCACCATATTGCCTTTGTTTCCCAGTGATCATGAGGCACAGCAGCAGAAATGGTCCCCACCTTGCCTTTGTCAGTGGAAACTATATAGGTGTGATCTATGGGAAGCTTGTATTTGTTGCCAGTGATGAACAACTTTTTGTGGGTAAAACATCTCTTTCTGTATAATTTTTCTGTTAATATTGCTGTTATTGTGTTGTTAATGCATATCTTATTCCATTACTTTGAGCTTTTAGTAAATTGTTATCTCAACCCACAGCATCTCCTTTATTTCCTCTCCTTTGCTGGAAGGGGAGTGGCTTATTTGCAGTTTAATTTCTTGATGGTGTTAAAACTAGCACCTAAGGGAACTGCTGAACTCTGGGATACAAGAGAACACCAAAAAACTATTCTAATGCAAATTGATTTTAAAGCTCTGGTTCCGGGCAGAACCAGACTGGGACTGGTTTAGCTCAGCTTTGATGTTAGAAGTGTGGAGGTTGGCCTGCCTGCGCGCTGTCTGGAAACCCTAGAACTAGAGCAGGGTCTGGGGTGAGGGCAGACATGCAGGTAGCAGCTCTGCTAAAGCCATGACAGTGGGATGCAGCACACAGTCTGACAAGCTCTGCTGCCTGCCTGGGCCCAGGGCAGGTATCACCAGGAACAGCTCTACACTGACCAGGCACAGCATGCTCGTTGAGAATAATGAGAGACCTTTTTGGGCAAAGGTTTTTGAGGTACTTGTAGACCCCACCTTCCATCATCAAAGCAAAGAGAACCAGCTGCAGATAGGTAACAATAAGAAATTATTTACTGCTCCTGTTTCATATTTGGCCTAATTTAACAGCAAATGTACAAACACAGCAGGATCATGCACTCAGGCACTACCCATTCCATGGGCAACCTCTTCATTTCAAGACTGACTTTTGTCCCATTGACCTCATCTAAACACACAGAAGCAGCCAGCAAGAGAGCTAGTCCCAGTGCAGTCTTCTAGCCCTTCACTGAGGCTATCAAACAATCTGCTATAAGAGGTTAGAACCTGCAGAAAAATAAATTACATTCCAAAAGGAGAAAAATAAATAAAACACAGTCTGAATCCTTGCAGCATCAGCATGGTGTTGCTTTATTCAGAGTTTAAAAGCCTCATCTCAAAAGCTATTTTCATCTTTCAGAAAAATGCATCTTAAAAAACCCAACAAACTAATAAATCTTACATAGCACTGTCCAGCCCTTCATTCCACAACCCCTGACAGAGATTTAAACCCTCATGGTACTTGCCAGGCAGCTCTCTGTCAGTCCTTCCACTAGGGTGATAATCCCAGCAACAGCCAAGCTGGATAAAGCTGTTCCTGGTCATAAATGCAAAGTAAAATGACACTAAGGGGGTGTCTGCCTGTCACAAAATAAATTCCTCCCAGTTTTGACTCTCGTAGCAAGCACATCTGCTTCATGTGAAGATCCCATCCCTGACCCAACCTGCATTACTTCATGGTCACACAGGTGGCATCCACAAACTAAATCTCAATAACTTCAACTTCCAATCTATCTTCAAGTCAGATATATATAACAGCAGAATTTAATTTAAGCTTTTCTTCTAGCTGGAGCTATCTGAGGAGCAAAGTACAGCATTAATCTGTCAAGTCCAGACCTGCTTTCAAACCCATTTTCCTTCACACTTCAGTCCATACAGCCATGGCTAATAACACTTACACATCAGCAGTTTTTATCCTGTGGTTCACACTCTGGGGGCAGGGAGGGAGACCACAAACTATTTGAGAGATATCCACAAAGAGGGTTGGAGAAAAACAGGTTTCTGCACATCTTATAGCAAACCACTTATAGGCCCATAAAAACTTCACACAAGTCCCTTCTAATTTGGAGGGGAGGCTCCAAGAGCCACTACCATCCCTTGTGATATTCCAATGATAGAGAAATCTCTGATTTAAGACCTCAAAATGCCACATTATTTTACCAGCTTTGCCCCTTCAGCATAGCAATAGACAGGACTCATCACTGTCGTGTACCTCAGTCTCTCTTCCTGTAAAATAAGGGGGAAGTAATTGCATTTTTTTTAAATATCTGATTTAAGATTAAATAAATGTTATTTTAAAAAATGTGTTGCTACTGTTCTGCCTTTAAAGTTCACCTCTGTAGATCTCATCAGTACATCAGGTAGTTGCCTTGAATTCCTGAGTCTCCTGTAATCAAACCCTGGAACTCAGCACTGGAAGTCACACATCTATCTGAACTATCTTGTTTGCCCACATATAAATAATTGTTGTGGAGTTGGCTTAGTGTTTACACTTTGGGGGCAGAACATTACAATATAGTGTAAGTATTAATGTAGTTGGTGACAGTTACATGTTCTGTGTTTGCAGGCAATTGACACACAAACTGCAGGAAACTGGATCAGATAAAAACAGAGCAGGAACAGAGTGCAAAAAGCATTGGTCCATGTAGCAGGGAAACCATGCCAGCATTATGACACCATTAAGGCAAAGCTTATCAAGGAGATTTGTCCTGTCAACACAGGGACAGAAAGAGATGATTGCATATAATCTGTATGTTAGCAGAAATACTTCAGTTGCTCCCAGCTGTTGGGCAGAATTTAGCAATGATATAAACCTTGCATACCTTCAAGGATGTTCAGACCTTGAAGGATGTTTCTTCAAGTAAATTTACTAATTTATTATTAAGCACCTGTTAAATCTTGTTGAAGAACCAACAAACTATTGTGCTAGCTATTGTCCAAACACAGATTTTTTTTTTAACATTACTCAAGCATACAATCACTGGTTTAATAATCATATGTATATTTGAGATCTCGTACACAATTCTTACATGTTACATAGCCTGGTTTTTACATGGCTTTGCTTTAAAAGCTTTATCTCTATTTCTACTGCTTCCTGGAAGAACCCCACAGAAGAGCTTTTATATATGCTTATCACTTTTAAAAATGCATGAACTTCACTAGAGGAAGTCTCAATTCTGGTCTGTAGAAACATGACCCAAAATCATTTAAAAAACAGTGGGATCTTTGAAAAGTCATCTAACCTTCATTATTCTACAGATTAATTTGTACAACAAATTAATCTTCCTGACACTCTCTATCTCTTGTAGTGTGTTTCTTCAATTTCTACCTTCCAAGAAGCTTCTTTTGATTTTAAATATAAAGGTAAAAATCTGGTTTGACCTCATTCTCTCCAGAACTCAAGGAAACTGGATAGGCTATCAGCACCAATCATGACTATGTCCTTCCCCTACCCACTGCCTTAGATGCTGCTTCCCACAGTGCAAGCAGTTCATTCCCAGTCCTGCTCATACACAGGTGATTTCAGTGCAAGAAAGCTCCAACTGAGCCTCTCAGGGTGAATGGGACACAGGGCACAAGTTGCCTCAGCTATGAAGAGCCCAACTCACAGATGTCACACACTGGGCAGAGCCCATCTACACAAGCTTCCAGGGTGTATCTGTTCACACAGGCAAAGCCAGCAGGATTCCTGCAGACAGAAATATGCATCCTGAGCAAAACTTTTAAAAGAGTCTGCAACTCTCATCCTAAACATTTAGGTTAGCTTTGACACACTGATCAAGGTCTACAGTGGTATAGTGCCCTAGCTTTTAAAATAATACAGTGCAGCTCTGCCACACCTCCCACACGGTGAACAGGGCTACAAAGGCGCTTATGCTGCTCTAACTACTCTCTTAAGGGAAACAAATAGGAAAAAATTTACTACTTGCAAAACAGGAAGCCTATTATAATGCTTTCAGGGAAAGTCTCACCTTTGTTCTTATCCTGCAGCAGAAGCAGTACTTAAAGTTTCAAACACTTCATTGAGATTAGTAACTTAAAGCCAACTTCTTTCAAATGTGTATGAGTCTGAAGGGCTTCACCTGGCCATAGCATTGTGAAACCTACTGCGTTATGCAAAATCTATTCTAGCTGTGTGCCAAAGGGGTTAGTGCTCAGGCAGCATGCTGTTAACTCCAAACTGTTTCCCCCAAAAGTGGTGTAGCCACATACAACTATATACACCTATAGCTACATACAACTATTTACATCTATAGGTTATCAGGGTACAGTGCATTTGAAGTATAAGACATTCATGTTTTAAGGCATTTTGACCATGGTGTTCCCTCTGCCTGAACCTGACCCTCAGAAAGCTACACTGATTGACATTCAGGAGTTGACCTGCAAGTCTATTGCCCTTCCCCTCAAATTACCATCTTTGTAAGAATTCAGTATGTATACTTTACCAACAAACACCAAGCTAAGATATGGCTATATCCACCAGATAGCTAGTCTTCCTGCCATTAATGCCTTAAGGATTAAATCCTAATGGATTTAATCCTTGTGGGTCAAGGAACTGTTGAAGACTCCTTAGAACCATATATAAATCTTGAACTAAAAAAAAAAAAAAACCCTAAGTCTACAGTGTTATCTTTTTGATTCCGAATAAAAGGAAGAGAAGCAATAAAGAAGCCAAAACTATTTCATATTTGTATTTTACTCATTTTGATAGTTTCCACTTCATGGTAAATCAGTTTGTTCTGTTCCCTTGAAGGTCAGTCCTTTCATCTGGCAACCAAACTCTTATCTAATTGTCCTGTACTGCCATCTCTCTCTGAAGCAATAATCCTCCAGGATGACTTCAGGATTCTTGGGCTGCAAGTATCTAGCACAAGATGTCTGGTTTAGGTTTATTTGGTGAGTTTTTTCAATGTCTCTAAGAAGGATTAAAGCTGAATGTTGCACACACAGTGCCAATGAACCCCAAGCCCCAGCCCTCAGCATGCATCTTTCAACACTGAGGCAGCCAGCTGACCCTAGGCACTAGCCCTTCTGGCACAGCTGTAAGCACACTGGCCTGTCAGAAAGGGTTGCTGACTTTAGAAACACTAGTATGTCAAATACAATGAAGACAAAAACACTCAGCCCCAGGCACACACCCTGGAGTCCGGCCTCCCTCATGAGCCATTTTAATAAGAGGCCTGAGCACAGCTCTCACCACCCCAATGACATGAACTCCCAGCACTGTCACGGGTTGCAGTGCAAAATGTAACCCAAACTCTGTATTCTGTCACCAGCTGATGAAACTGGGGTGTGTGGGGGTGGGTGGAGGTGCTGTAATTGTCTGTCAATGGTCAACTGTCAATAAACCTGCTGGGGCAGTTTTCTTATCTCTTCCACAACCCAGCCTCCCTCCAGGGAGTGATCTTCTGCTAATGGGCCAGTGAGTGTCACTGATAGAATTTCCTCATTCCATTGGTAAATGCTCCAACCAGGGGGAGGAGCCAATTATTCCTTCCTGGATAAAAATCTGGGAGTTGGAACACCAAGGCAGCCTTTCCACTGGATTCTCAGAGGAAGACCAGGCCCATCTCTCACCACTGCACCTTCAGTGAAAAACTGCGCTCTTCTCCAGGAGCATCACTTCACCAGAGCCACATCTGCCACTGGGACTGCAGCCACCATGGGATGGCACTGCCACCAACACCCTGACACACAGGGGACAGCTGGGATCCTGACTCTGTCAGTGGGGTTTGTTTGTTTATTTGTTTATTTATTGTCTTACTGCATGTGATTTTAATTGTTTATTTATTGTCTTACTGCATGTGATTTTGTTTTATTGGTTTTTTTAGTTCCCGTAATAAAGAACTGTTATTCCTATTCCCATATCTTTGCCTGAGAGCCCCTTAAATTCAAAGTTATAATAATTCAGAGGGAGAGGGTTTAAATTCTCCGTTCCAAGGGAGGCTCTTGCCTTCCTTAGCAGACACCTGTCGTTCAAACCACGACAAGCACCCACACTGATGGGCTAATTCATTGAGAAACCACAGCAAACATATGTCCTCTGTCACAGTAACCATCTCAGGGGGCAGATGGGCACTGGAGCCCTGCTCAGGCAGTGAGGGGCCCAGCCAGGCCTGGGATGTGGAATAGTGGTGCAGACATTGCACGCCTCAGCCTCATCCCTTGGCCCAGCCAGTCTCATGCCTGGGGCAGGGGGTTTTTTGCCCCTTAGTTATTGTCATATCACCAGGCAATAAACTTATTTTTCTGCTCTAAAATGCAAAATCAAAGTTAAAATAAATAGTCAGTTTATACTTGTTGACACCACCAAAAAATTGTGTAGTTTTTAATTTAACTTACAATACTTACACATAATAGGGAAGAAGGTGCTGAGCAAATTACCTTATTCTTCGGCTGAAAATTCTACTTCTAAGTAACATCTCTAATGTACTGGGTTTTTTCCATTCCTACCATGACTCCCATAGTCTCTAGGAAGAAAATGGTGAACTGTGAATTACTTTCCACCCATTTAGAGAATCTGGCAAGTCTCAGTAATGATCACTTCCATTCTGAAAACAGCTGCAACACAGAATGTATTAGGTTGCTAAAGATTTTCCTGATGAATAATTCCTCTGCATTTCCTCTATGTATGGCAGATTGATATTGTCATTTGTATAGTATAAAATGTTATAGATTTTGATTGACCAGCAAAGATGTAAAGGAGGGTTAATTTTTATTTTCTGCATCTGGAACACATATATTTAAACTACAGAATTTAAAATTTAGAAGATGGTCTGGGGATTTCCTATTAAAATAACTATAATATAATTACTAAATATATATTAAATATAATAATAAAAACTATATAATATATAAATATAAACTATAATATAATACAATAATAAATTTCAGTGGGGAAGCAACATAAACCAGTTCTGCTTGCGTTGTTTGGCAACTTGTCCTAATTTGTCCTAAACCAAGCACTAATCTTTAACTATCCTGGTGAAGCCCAGTGAAAATGTCTTTTTCAAGGTGGGAGAAGACCCTACATCAGGAGGAGACCAGTGCCCAGTGTTTGTCTCTCTCATTAGCTGTCTCTAAACCAGTTAAACTGTGCAGCACTTTCATAAGGCTATTAGGAAAGGTTTATGCCTTATGTGCCAGGAGTGGGCTGTTTCACCCCATTTTCAGGCATGCTTTTTGAAGAAGTTTCATAGTACTTATTAGTGCAAGACACTGTTCAAAACACATGAGAATAATTCTCTCATTAAGAGAAATGGTAAAGGTTTTTTAGGTTAGAATTAAACCTAGAAAAATTTAATGCATAAGGAAATACAGTATGTATGCAGCTTTTAATGGTAAAGCTTGTTCTTCATCAGTTGAGAAAACTATTTATTTCTTCCAATAAATTCTGCTAAATAAAATTGTCAGCATAATTCACTTACTTAGGAATAATTCACCTTTCTCCTGTGGATATAGTATGACCTACTGTGGTGACCTTTCATAAGCTAAGACATTGTATACCTCTGATGCTGCCTAGATAATCTTTATGTGTATCAGAATAGTTATAATTGTTTTAATTGTTAGACTGAAGCTCCTGTTCCTAAGGCCAGACAACTGAATGTTTGTTTGGTTTGGGGTTTTTTTTTGCTGTCTCAGTACAAAATATTTGTTAGTCACTTTAGCATAATACACCTTTAAAAATATTTCTAAGCCCCTCTTCAATGTCATTTCCAGTGAACATTACTTCACTGCTTTGATGCTTTTTTTTTTTTTTTTAGTAATTTAGCAAAGCATTCTAGATCCTTGCCTCCACAGACATAGAGTGGCAGTCAAGAAGCTTTAAAGTTGCACGCCTTTATTAGCAGAGTTTTGTGTTACATTCTTTAGTTTTCAAAGTGCAAGGGACACTTGTATTAAGTTTCCATGGGTCATGTTTTGTCATCCTTAGGCAGACCAAGACTTCTCTGTGAATAGTGCTGGTGACATCAATGACATAAGTGAAATATCGATTACCTGGGTTATCAATATGGGAATCTGACCTTAGGAATTCATTGTTCTACTCTTCAGCTGTATGAAGTAGCAAAACTTCAGTTCTCCTTTCCATGCATTATGTAGCCATGGAAAATTGAAAGTACTATATATCAAGCCATATACAGACTAGGACAGAGCCTGCTGGGTCATCTGCTCTGTCATCATCTTCCAGAGAAGAATCATTGCTCTTTTAATCAGAAAACATGGAACATGGTCCAGGCTCTGTGAATATCTTCTGCAGTCAGAAGGTGGGTAGCTATCAAGAGACAAATCTCCTGAGATGTTTGTGGCATTTCTAGTTAAGAATTCTGTCTGGTTTGCCTCAGTTTACTGTCAAATATACTATGGCAATCACTTTGTGTTTTTTAAGATAAAGGTATCTTGTGCTATTCTGAGGCAAAGCTGCAAATCCTCTGGCAGTCACCTGCAGGCTGACTTGGTGAAGTAGAAACAAGGAGACTGTTAGCAGTCTATGAGTGGAGGGATTGCAGTCTGGACATTTCACAAGTTACACTGTTTGACCTGCAGCTTGGGTGGTCTGAGCAGTCTGCCTAACTCTGTTGGTGTGTGGGAGTTGTGCATTGCAGGGTTCTGCATTGTTTATCCCTGAAACCAAGGGAGTGCATTACTGAAGCTGCATGCACAATGCTGGCTAATAATGCTCCTTCTGCTGGTGATGGAGTCAGTGACTCAAAAGGGATTATGTTTGCTGTCAGAGAGCATATCTGGATGCCAAATATCTGTGCACTCCAGAGGTCTAATTCTGTCCTGATTTACTCCCCATCTGGGTCATGGCTGTAACTCCTCCAGATGTGCCACAGGTTGGTAAATACAATTCTTTTATCAGTGACTAAATTTGGACAGAACTTGGTCTTATATATGTGCCTGTAGATTTAATTTAATTTTAGTGGTACCTTTGGATTTAGGAGGCTAATTATAAGCACTTGGTCTTGTGCCTAGACCTGTAATATCAGTGTTTCTTGACCAGAATACACAACTATTGGAGTAAGGTTTCCCAAGTCCCTTGCTTTATTTAAATTAGTGGGTTTTTTCCTTACAACATTCAGTTTCTTGGATAGAACAGTTGATATCTATGTGAGTATGTATATGAATGTCTCTATAAAGAAGAATAATAACAAGCTTTTGACCACCTTCATGCTCTTTCCCAGTGTTGTATGTCAGGATTGTATAGAGTTGCAGCAAGAACAGAACCAGAGTCTGGAAATTTATCTCTTTTGTAGACAGGTTTTTTTGTAAGGTTTTCTAGTATCTGTTCTTGGTTTTAGGAGCGATGCTATGCATTTTAGACTTTCTTCTGCATATGATAGGGTAGCAGTAGAAACCATACTTTAAAGAAAAAAAGTCACAGGTTGATAGCTCTTGTAAGCATTTGTAAATTTCCTTTTTCCACCTTTAGATGGCTCAGATAGGTATGGATGGTTCTGGTACTAAATTTTTAATTAATTACATATGTAATCTGTTTCCTCATTAATTCTAATTTTATTTTTTATTATAACTTAATTGTTTCTTCTTTTTATGGATACTTCCCCAAGAAAAGAAGGAAATGTCATAGAAGCTACAGTTAAAGTTGCATATCTGTATTTTACCATACTGTGGCTGATTTCTGTGTACCCTTAATCAATTTACCATATTTATTATCAATAAGCTTTTGTTACATTTTGCTCTTCATGTATGAATTCAGTTTCCATCCCAACACTTCCTAACAGGCCAGGAAGTCAGGTGAAAATGTGATGGATTTCTTCTAGGACAATGAGAGTGATTTCAGCTAGGTGCAGAAAATGTAGTGACTGTTGAATTTAGCAAAAATATTCTACTTGCTTATATGTTTTCATATTTTATTTTGATAGAATTCCTATTTATTCCCCTTTGGTACCCACAGGGTGCATTGTGCAGTAGCTGTATTGTCAGATAGCTTTCAGGCTCACTGCTCTTCTGTGTGTATCCTGAATGTAAGAGATTTAATGGAACTGATCTAGTAAGCACGATCCAAAGGAATGAGAATAAAACTTGGTGTTATATAATTCTGAGTTTATATTTAGATGATGACAATGATTAACTTTCTTACTCCTTTTCTGCCTGTAAAATTGATATTTTCATTTATACCTTTCTAACAAAAGGTTTGATTTGCTTAATTACTACACTGAATGACAGCTGCTAATATGGATGTTGAATCAATTTTCTAATTGTAGCTTTCTTTAGAATTTCATAGGGATCTCAAATTTGACAAATCACCTTTTTATTTCTTTTGGGGAATATTCCAGTAAGTCTGCAATATTTGCTTTCTGTTTCTTGTTTTGTTTGTTTTTTGTAAAATATCATCAGTTTGCAAGTGTTTTGTAACTAATGTCTCCACTGTAATTTCCTTATGCTGAACAGACTCATTCCTCAAATACCAGGCTCATTAAGCTCATGAAGTTTAAAACACATAGTTAGCTACTTTGAAAGTAATAAATACACACTGAAAGATTCAGAGCTATTTCATTTAATGATTCACTTTTTTCAGCAGCACTTTGGATTAGGATTTCATATAGGATTTCAGAAGAGGCATGATAGACAGATCTAAAGTGTCTACTCAGAATATTGTCTGACTTAGATCGTCTAGCTTTGCCTCAAAACATATGCATATGTTGTATGAATATATGGGTTTCCCTTATTGTTAGGACTTGACAGTATGTTTTGTAATTTGGATAACATCTTGTCTGGGTATTTGTCACTCCTAAAATTCTAAAGTTTGTCACTTCTAAAATCTTTCTTCAGTTCACTTAGAGAGAGGAGTCTCTTCTGCTATATTGTGGGAGTTCTTCCCATGGGAGACAGTTCTCTGTGAACTTCTCCAACATGGTTCTAATTTTCAGGAGTAGCAGTCCTGCCTGACCTGCTGCAACATGAGTCCCTCTCATGGGCAAAATATTCTTCCTGGACTATGTGGGTCATTTTAGTTCAGGGGATATAGTCTTTTCAGGATGAGCTGCTCTACTTTGGAAGCAAGGGTCTTCTTCTTCTATCCTTGGAAGCAAGGATCTTCTCTGTTCAAGTTTCTTATTATTTTACAGCTTTTCAGCATCCACGTGCTCTAGCTTTGAGTATCTTCTCATGGGCTGTGGGTACACTTTTACATCCCCCATGCACTTCATAAATTACATGGAAGAGCAGTTTGTTGCATTATAGCCCTCACCATAGCTTGCAGAAGAATCTCAGCTCCAACGCCCAGAGCAATTCCACTTCCACCTCCCCCTCCTTCCTTTTCACTGGCCTTAGTGTCACCATGTTGTTCTCCTCACGTGTCTTCACCTTTTCCTTTTCTTTAACTCGGGAGAGAATTGGTGTCTGTAGGTTCATTAGTTCTCAAGTTCTATCAATTGGAAGGCTCCTATAGAGCTCCACAGAGCTGGAAGTTTGATTCTGTCCGGGCTCCGCAATCCGGGAGTTGTTCACCATGCAATGCTGGTCACACGGTGCCTGCCAGCCGCCGGCTCAACTCAGCACCTCTCCTCATGTGGGATGTTATAAATGAATATTTTAATATTGGCTTTTCGCAAGTATTAAGATGAATGTTATGGCTTTTTGCTATAGTTTTAGAATTTAGGTGTTGTGTGCCTAAATAGATAGAATAACTTCCAAGAGGGGCCCAAGCTACTATCAGATTTCTTTGACTGTGAAAAGAAACCAAAGCACAAATCAAAAGATGATAAAAAGGAATTAAAACTGAAGAAGGCATGCTCTATAAAGGCGGACTAAAGGAGTGGCCATGCAAAACAGTTCCTAGAAACATGGAAATAAGTTCTCTGAAAAGTTTGAATATGTATGTAGATCTGTGAATATGCAACAGGCTGGGGTATTGGGGGTGTTTCGGACACAGCAGGTGTGCTCTTGGCAAAGCACCAAGGCACCCGGCCATAAGAAACCTTTGCTTTATTGTTTGTCTCTTATTATCTTTCATTAAACTCTTTAAATTTTACCAGGAAAGTGAACTTCATTTTTCACAGGGAGAAGGAAAAACTGCCCTTCTGTTTGCAGCATGGCTGCCAATAAAGTTCACTGCAAGCCATGCCAAGATAGCAGCGGCCGCAGAGCACCGGCTGCACAGCTGCTCCCAGCTGCATGGGTGCTCCCAGCCGCATGGCCTTGGCCACACGGCTGCTCAAGGCACTGGGATGGCCCCCTGGCAGCATGGCCCCAGCAGCCCTCCCCAGCCCTTGGAGAAGAGGAAGAAAGAGGAGTTAAATGCCTTTTTTCCTTCTTAAATATGTCATCACAGGAACATCGCTAACTACTCTAACTGGGCCAGCCAATGTGTCCATGGTCAGAGTGTTTAGGGATTGGCTCTGCTGGACATAGTAGAAATTTCCAACAGCTTCTCTCTCACAGAAGTACCCTCTGTGGCTTCCTCTGCCCCCACTAAAAGCCCGATTGTGTTAAACTAACACAGAGTCTTAGATCTGAAAATTAATTTTTTAGGCTAAAATAATTTCATCGTGATGGAGTTCTCACAGTTAATACTAGTGGTTGTTTTCTGAACCCACAACAGTATTTTTCTAAAATTCTGATATCAGTCTTGCTAAATACTAATCATTACCACACCTATTTTTGTTAATGCCAAACAAAATCTTAAATTCAGTTCTAATCATAACTGTCACTAATCATAACTGTACAGTTCTAAGCTGTACAGACTCACAGACCCACCAGTGCCTGGGCAGAAGGGCAATAGGCTTTATCTTCTGCTCTATATATTTCTTTAACATCTGTATAGGTGAATTGGCAACCTCGGCAAGTGAATTTGCCTTGGGAATTTTCGTCTGAATTTACCAGAGGATCTCACTGATGTAGAATCACAATAATGGGAACCAGGTGTTACACCCCGGGGAGAAATGGTAACAAATACATAGCACCCCAGTTTAGCAAACAGCTTGAGTCAAACAATACTACCAAAACCAATTTCCCCTCATCCATGAGATTATGCCTGTACTCCACATAAAAATTGTGTTGGATATGGCCATGGCAATCTTAATATAAAATCAGATTGGATGCAGAAAAACATTCAATGCTTTTTCACTCAATTAAGAAGGATTATGGACTAGGTTTGAATAATTTTCAGATCCCTTGAACTCTACCTTGCTTTGTCAAGAGTTTCACTGATTGCATATCAAAAAGCAAAGAGATTATTCCATTTAATGCTTATGAAATGTGTCCTTTCACCCAAACAGCACATTCCTAGAGAAAATTCAAAGGGGTTCTTTTCAGGCTAGTTTGCCTGAAAACTAGGAATGGATAAAATCTGCATAGATGTTTAATGGATCATGATTATTTCGTGTGTGAACAGGAAAATAATGGATAATACACATAATCTTTGCATCATCAGAATTTCATTGTCAGGATGCTAGGATGACAATTTGGGATTTCTTCCTGTCTACCATGGTAATATGGCAGTAATTTACACACTCCTGCATAATTGATTTAAGCATACTTGCCTTCTCCATCCATTCCAACCAGCTTTGCAGCTTGAGACCACATGAAACCCACCCTGAACATGTGGCTGTTAGGCCTGGGACAGTGGCTGAATGCTTTTTTGAGCATCTCTCTGCCCATACTGGTTTTTAAGATCTATCCTCAATTCCAAGGCTTAAACAGGCTTTAGTGCTTAGCAAAGACATAAAAAAATACTTCTTTGATAGACAAATGTGTAAACCTTGGGATAAGCTTCCAATGGAAACCTTGTTCCATGGGGAAGTATGCCTATATCTTTTTTTTCATGCATATTAAGAAAAAATATTTGTATCTACAGCAAATGTTTGTGCACTCAAGGCACATGGCTAAGTTAGATTTTGTCTTCTTGCTGTTTTGTACCCATGTGTATGGGTAGATCTTGATCTAGATTCCACCTTTCACCATAAAGAAAAAGGTCATTGTCTCAGAGAAATGTATCTGTATGAAACTATTCTTTACACACTCCTGTCTTTCTGCAGAGATGACTTTCTTACTGTTGTTTTGTCTAATTAGTGATCTGTGAGGTTTTTAAATTAAAAAAAAATCTAAATTTGGTGCAAAACTTAAGTGGCTAGTTGTTAAATAATTTGTCTGTATTTGTTAGTTGTGCTGACACAGCATGCATTGAGCTTGGACATAGGATGTTCCTGATTAGGTTAAGAATATGAATGATTGAAAGATGACTTCAGCTCTTCTATAAGAAAAAAGCCCTTTTTGAGTTTTTATTTGTTAGTGCACTGGCCTCCCATAAAAATAAATATTGTATGTGACAGACTTCAGGATTTACAAAAAAAAAAAAAAAAAAAAAAAAAAAAAGGAGAAAATAGGTGTTTTAGGTGTTTGGAGTTATTATTGCAAACTGTTCCTGTCCAGGACCATGATATCCCTGTGAAGTTTTGTACATTTTTCTTTAAAATTTCTTTACCTTCTAGAGCTTAAAGATGGTTGACTGTGTCGGTTGACCTTGGTTGAAAGCTAGATACCAACCAAAGTCACTCTAACACTCCCCCCAACAACTGGACAAGAGAGAGAAAATATAACAAACATAAATTGAGGTTGGGGCTGGGAGAGATCACTCACTGTCATGGGCAAAACAGACTTGACTTGAGGCATTCACTAATTTATTAGCAATCAAAATCAGAGCAGAATGATGAGAAGTAAAACAAACCTTAAAAATACCTTCTCCGCACCCCTTCCTCCTTCCCAGCTCGACCTCTTCCCGCAGTAGCTCAGGGAGAGGGGAATGAGAGTTATGGTCAGTTCATCACAGGTTGTTTCTGCTGCTTCTCAGAGCAGAGTCAGAGTCCTTCTCCTGCTCCAGCGTGGGGTCCCTCCCATGGGAGACAGTTCTCCATGAACTCCTCTGACGTGAGTCCATCCCACAGGCAGCAGTTCTTCAGCAGCTACTCCAGCATGGGTCTGTTTTCAAGGAGTGCAGTGCTTCAGGCACAGCCTGTTCCAGTGTGGGTCCCTCACAGGGACAGAAATCCTTCCAGGAAACCTCTCTCCATGGATCCACAGCCCCTGCTCCAGCACGGGCTCCCCAGGGGCTCACGGCCTCCTTCAGACCCCTCTCCCTGCCCTGCCCTGGGCTCCTCCGGGGGCTGCACGTGGATCTCTGCCCCCCATGCCCCCCATGGCTGCAGGGCAATCTCAGCTCTGGCACCTGGAGCAGCTCCTGTCCCTCCTCCTGCACTGCCCTGCGTGTGCTGTTCCTCCCACATATTCTCACTCCTGTCCTCTCTGGCTGCAGGTACAACTGCTTAATAATTTCCTTTTTCCTTTCTCAAATCTGTTATCACAGAGGTGTTACTACTGTCACTGATGGATTTAACCTTGGCCAGTGGCCAAGGTCCATCATCAAGACAAACAGCATTGGTTGCTGGACATGGAGGAGTTTCCAACAGGTTCGCACAAAAGCCACCCTTGTAGCTCCCCTGCTTCCAAAACCCAGCCATGCAAACCCAATACCTTGACTTTTTAAATATGTTGTTTCTTAGATTTTAGGTGATCACACATTGAATTGTGGTTGAAGTTGCATGTGCAGTTTGTGTTTTTTTCAATTATCACCATTCTGGGAACCATTCTCCCCTTTTGAGTGATGTGTGAGCTCTTTTTTGACAAGTATGTTCTACAAATTGGAGAAAGGGAAGCGCTATCTCATGGTTGAATATTGTTTAAAGCATTTTTGTAACCTGTCGTCATTAACTGAAAAGGTGTTGAAAGACTGTATTGCCCTTTTTGGAGCGGGAGCTAATCAAGTCTTCTGTAGGTATATATTCTGTCAGGAAAACAATTTAAATGTGAAGACTTAGGTAAGTGTATTCCCAGCTGGTTCTTGATTTATTTGCCTCATACAAGCAGATGAGGACATGGAGCTTGGCTTGGTTGTACACATCCATGCTGCTTTTTGCTTTCTGATGTAGCACAAGGAGTAGCTTCCCTATCATACTATTGCTGTCTGTAAGCACCTGATAAGGAGGAGGAAGCACTAGCAGATAAGAAGATGGAAGCTGACACAATTTTCAGCCTTGAGCATTTGAAAGGGCAGCTGATTCTTACACTGAAAATGGGGTGCGATTTTTTGTTATACCCTGCTGGAGAAGGAGAGCTTTGGGAATATAGTGTTTCTCTATTTACTCTTCAGTGCAGTGCCCTGCACAAAATACTGAAGTTAAAATCTTGAGCTTTATTTGTATGCTTAAGCTTCAGTTTAGGAACTGAAAACAATGTATTTTCATATCCTTTACAAAGAGATTAGGTTGTCTGAGTATTTAGCTTGTTAAAATTATTTTTTTAAGAATAAGAGGTTACTCAGCCAAATTGAGGGCAAATGGGCATTTTCCCAATAAAGTTTTGCTGTGCATGGTCAGGAATAGCAGATTTGGGCTCTGGAATCCCATGGTCTGCTTTTCTATTGACTGTTCCTGAAAGAGGGTGTTTTTACCTTGCTTAAACAAGGTACAAAGCAATGGGACAGACACACAGGACACACTCCTGTGGTTTGAAAGACAAAGAGCAGAGGGAAGTCAATAAGCAATCTGTCCTCTTGGTGTTTGGCATGTTACAGGATAAATTGTTTGTTTTCCATCTTAATTCAGTCTGTTAAGGGATATCCAGTTAAACATGGGTGGCATTGCAAGCCCCAAGGTCAGTGTAACAAAATATTTTAGTATCACTGAGGCCCATAAACCGTTTCAGAAATACCTGCTGGTATTATTACTTGCTAGTTAGGAACAATTGTTAGGTCAGCAGACGTTGGCTATATAGCCTGTTCTTTTCAGTGCCAGCAGACACTGTCAGTCTATCAGTACAGGGATGATCTACTCACAGAGGTGTGAGAGCCTGTACCAGCTCAAGGATAATTGCTTTCCAGTGCCCAGAACAAGCCACAAAACAGCCTGTTATTCTGCATAGCACAAACACAAGAATACAAAATGTTCTCAGTGCTTCCTTCTATTCCCTCTGTATTGCCTCCAAACCTCCAGTGGGGGAAGCAGTAGTGTAGGCACTTCTCAGCTGCTACTGTATGACAAGCACTGCAGATGGCAAAAATAGTCCCAGGCTTCTGGAGCTCTGCCTGAGCTCTGAGATGGGTTCACAGGCAGTGATGTGTCTGGCTGATAATTCTGGGATAGACCCTGAATAAACTTCTTTACTCTTGTCCTGAAGAGAACATCTATCTGAGAATCTACTACAGTTTGCATAAACCAGAACAAATTCCAGCTTTCTGTTTTAAACTAAATAAAAACAAATTGGGGACAAGCCCAACAGAGAATATGGCTATGCTATTTGTGTCTAGAAGCTGAGATAGCAGTGTTCCATCACTTTAGTACATTTAGGTATGAGAACAGAACTCCTTTCACAGATTCCAAAGAGGAAACAGTTTCTGCACCTTTAAAAATATGTTAATCAGCTTATTGAAGAATATGTTGATGAAACAGTCTCTAAAGCAGTTAACTGCCATGAAGGAGATTTCATCACCTATTTTGAGATTTTAATATGTATTTCTATTGCATGATAGGGGAAAGAATCAAAACCAAAACCAATGCCTGAGTATTAATTAAGATGTGCTATGAATCCTCTTTGCAACGCAGTGAGAACACTGTAATCACATTTTAAAACAAAAAGTCAAAACTGTGATGAAGCATGAAATCTAAAAATATTTTGTATTAAATTCTAGAAAATACTCTTTAAATTCTACAAACGGTTTTGCCGTATTTACTTCACTGCACATACATCCTGATTTCTAATGCAATATGATCCCAGTAAATCCTGTCTTTATGGTGCATTTACAATGACCCCAGGAATCCTGTTTTTGAGGGGGTTATGTTAAGCCTTCTGGAAAATGCTTGTCTTCCATCGCCACCTTCTAAAATAGCTCTTCAGTTTCTAGAGACTGCAGTTCATCTGACCACTTTAGGCAGGTGCTTCAATTCCTGTGTTTGGCAGTCTCCAAACACATGCTATGTCCCTCTAATATCAGGAAGGCTTTAAGAATAGTGAGCACATGCTTAAACACTCTCATAGAGGAAAGCAGATGACTATTAGTGCCACAGTTTTGGATATCACTTCTCTTAGTTGTATGTACCACTGCTTGGCCAGATGCTTCTGCTAATTCTTTGGAGTGGCAGGAGAACCACTTGTGTGCAGAGTCCTGAGCCATAGCTGGAAACTAAGCAGTTTGTAATGCCAGCTCAAGCTCAGGTGCTGAGGTGATGTGCATCTGCTCTGGGGCCAGCACAGAGATGATATCCCTGTCAGAGTTCAAGGGAGGACAGTGAGGACAGTCATATTGTCTCTGTCCTTGGGCTGAGAGATAGGGCTCATGTTGTTTCTTGGTTTCTGCGTCTGGTGCCTCCTTCCTTTGATGCCTGTGGTATTGGTTTTGCTAATTTTGAGGAAGCTTATCCTATGTGGAAAAAACCTATTTGTGTAAAAGGGTCTGTAATGAAAGATGACTGCAATCATTGCAGGCTGTTACATTTGCACATTTGAAGGTTAATTCACATACTGCACTCAGACACAGCCAAACATCCATGAGAGATGATTCTGATTTTAAAAATAGACTGATTACAAAGCAAACAACTGAATAGAGATGCAACAGTGAAAGTCCACCTGATTCCAGTACTATGAAATTATCAATGACATAGGGAATCTCATTTCAACTTAACTATTGCTTTTCTTGTAGAAAATGACAGAAACTAGTCTTTGCAGCATCAGATAGAGGTATTAACAGTGTGCTGACAACTAAAACAGGGGTGCAAATCAGCTCCCTATATCTTAGTCCTCTTTGGTTTTTTTCTGGAAGTGAAACTTGTGTGTCCAAGCTTAAAGAAGTAGAATATATATGGACAAATCAAACAATTTCACATGTGTCCAGGGAGCTTGTTCCAATGGTATATCCTTAAGGCATGCCATCAGAAAACAGAGGGCTCTATGTACAAAACAGCATGGAGCACACCAGGGGAGGGAACAAACTCCTTGCAAGTGCATACACACATGTCAATATGTAGCGCATATCTGTGGAACACTGACCTTCTCAAAGTGCCTCTGCAAAGTACTGGCAGTACTGCTGCTGTGTTTCCTCTTTGGCTGCTGGCTGTGTCAGCTTGCAGCAGTGTGGCCTGGCTGTACCTTTGAAGTCTCTGCTCTGGAAGCTAAATACTGGTCCCAGGATTACAACTTGGCCTTGAGATTGCTTTATAGATTCAGCCAGCATCATAAATACAATGCCAGAGTTCTGTATTTCCTTCTAAACACAGCTTTCATGAGGTTGGTGGGACATCTATTTTGTTTTCACATTTGTAGATTATATAATCTCAACAAAGGGATTTTTAAAACCAGATATTGCATTTGCCCAGATCTTGTGTCCATCACTTACAAAGATGATATTACCCCTTGCAATCAGGTGAAATTGACTGCTAGGATAGGGATGTAATCTGGCTGGCTGTGCCGGGAGCAGAATGTTTCCCTGGGAACGCTGGCTTTGGTCAATGTTGGTTTTTTGTTGATAGGAGCAGGTGCTTTCTGCAGGAAGGGAAAGGAAGGGTATTTGTTTTTCAGCTTTGCAGTTAGCCGTGTTTCTTTGTGCGTGATGTTTTTACTCATATGATCTTTTCAGCAAGAGAATTCACTCCCTTCTTTTTGATCTAGATTATTGCCTGTCATTATTTGACGAAATGAGCCTGAGGCCCCAGGCAAATAGGAGGAGAGGCAAGATTGGAAGCAATGGAATGTGAGTGATTGGTTAGTGGTCTTGGATTTATTGGGCTCAAGTACTGCCTTATCTTTTTTGTTAACTACTTGAGCATCCAGCAGATCTGCCTGGGTTGGAAGAAAACCCACCGTGACCCTCTGCAGGCAAATGCTGGCATCTGCCTTGAAAGAAAGGTGTTTGTGCATAAACATTAATGCCAATAGGACACCAAACTTGTGGCTCCTAGTCTCACTGAAGCCTTCCTCTGCTGCTATTAGAACAATGCTGAGTGTTTGCCTTGCACAGCATCTCTGCTGTGCCATCCACATCTCTACTCACACCTTTCTAAAACAGACACACTTTATGGAAGGGCATGTTTGACCCACAATAGCTATTTGCATTAGCATTAGTAGAAAAAGACTGCATTGTTACACAGGAAAATACATGCTTTTAACTTTAGCAGTATCTTGTTAGTTTGTTCCAGAAATCACCACAAGTTGTATCTTATTTAGTTTTTTGGGGTTGTTTTTTCCACAGTAAAAGAGGGGGGTGAGTCTGACCTGCTCCAATTTGAGTGGTGTTAGAAACAGTAATTTATTTTACTATTTATTTATTTGTGGTTGAAGAAATTAAATAACTGATTTTCCATTGCTCCTTTATAGGAATCATAGTCTTTAAGGCCTGTCCTTAAAAAATGCTAAACTTATATATTCAATAGGAGAGGCCACTTAGTATTTCCTTAAGTGTATTCCTAACAAGCTTTCTATGGCAAAAACATAGCATATCATGGAAGCAACTGTATTCCTGCTGTTGTCTGTGGCATTATGTGTCTGATCTGTTCATTTCATGGAGTCATGCATGAATTTCTTCCCTTCCCTTTTTTATCAACAGCAGAGTATAATATGTAGCCCTTGTCGGTTCTGAGCTGTATAGCTGAAAGGAACCTTGTTTATAAGGTGTGCTAGCTGTGAAAGAGAGAAAATTATCTCTTTACAGATAAATGGAGGAGATAAAAGTCTGAAAGGTAACCTGGATGATATTTTTTTACTTAATTATAGAGATGAAACTTTTAAATATTTTCATCGGACCATGCAAAACTCTTGTCGGGGTTAGGATTTCTCGTTTTGTTTCTTTCTCTCAGGGAATCGTCTCCCATTTGTTAAAAGAACAATATCAATTTGCTAACAGACAATAACAACCGGGACTTAAGATAGACAAAAGATACAGGCAGCGGCCCTGCGGGCTGTGACCAGAACTGCACCAAAGGGGAAAGTGCCTGTAGCCTTGTTACATACAGGTAAGGAGCTGTTATTCCTTTTTCCTTATCTTTGCCTGAAAGCCCCTTTATTTCAAAGTTACGATAGTTTGGAGGGAAGGGGGTCATATTTTCCATTCCAAGGGAGGTTTCCCCCTTTCTTGACAGACACCTTTTTCAAATCAAGACAGTTCTGTTCAGGAATGAACTGTAACAGTGACCCTTTGGAGCTTATATCATTGTTCATCCAGCAAAATTTTGGAATTTCATAATCATAGTGTTACCAGTATGTTTTTCTTCTCTTCTCTACTCTTTTATTAATGGCATCTGTGTTCTGCGAAGCCTTTTCCACATAATTTGCTACCGTATGAGAAATTGTAAAAGTCTATGAGCCTGTACTGAGAGAGAAGGCTTAAGCCACATACAGATACCTTTATCCACCTGCTTGGAGAACAAACATGTAAGTGCAGGAGAAAAAATGAGTCTTATATTTGGGTGCTGGTTGTGGATTTGAAATTTGCAGGGATAGGCAGGGAAGAGACTAAAATGTAGGGCTGGCACTTGGACATTGCAATTAGGTCTGGCTTATTCTCTTACACAAAAGTTTATACTTTTACAATTTTCCAGGTCATTGGCATAAACATAGAAAATAGTATAATGCATTATTGAATCAGTTTTAGTGGAAACTTCTCATCATGAAAATGTAATTAAGCTATTATTTTTGTGGCAGCTTAGTGCTATAATGGTGGTATACTCCATTGATGAGTAGAATCTCAAGATTCAGAATGTGCTTCCTGCTCGCATTCTTGAAGAAGAGAACACAACTTCGTATACAGGCATGCTCTAAGGAAAAAATTTAACTCATCAGCATGTATCATCAATACAGATGCAGAACAGGATGATGTGGAATGGGGAAAGCCATTTAATGTACTCTTCTTGTCTTCCTTGTTGAAGAGCATGCAAAAGGATATTGGAGTGACAAGTGAAAATGAAGCAGCCTGCTTTGTTCTCACCTGATTTGTCAAGGGCATAGGGATTGCATTCTTCTGTTGTCATTTGGTGAGGAACACTCTCTGTGCTTCCTTTGAGATTTCCAGAGTGAGTCATGAAGGAGAAGTACCCAGGTGGCTTTGAGTACATACCTGTCTCCTAACTCTAGTACTCTTCAGCTCGCTTGCATAATAATTCCAGGCTTACAGATAGTAAAAGGATTTCCTTCTTGAGAGGTAATTGAAAGGAATTAATCACAAATTTCTTATTGAAATGTCTGTGTTGTAAAATTATAATTCATTCAAATCTAACCTTTTTTTCAAGAGAAGGTTTGTTCTGAGCCAATTCTATCACATTTTTTCTTTTACAATGATTTTTACAGGAAAGATTTTGACATTGAAACATCTGCTTTGAACAAACCTTTTATAATTTGTAGCATTTGAAACACATAAGTGGGAGCTTAAACTGAAAAAAAAAAAAAAAGATAAAATGAATAGTTACAATGAAACAATGAAGTTGATATTTTTGTTCTAATTTACATGGGGGAAATATTTTTGAAATATCACATTCATATAGGTTTGGAAGTGTGTTTCTCATTATATTCTAAAATAATAAAGGGATGGGGAAATACCTAGTTGAAAATAAATGAACAGAACAAAATAATAGTTAATTTCTGCTCTTTGTAGAAGGATCTTAATTCCTGATATCCTTGCATTAGCATATGATGTTACATTTTACCTTTCTCAGGACTATAACAGTCTCTACTCATTTTGTCCTCACTATGTTTCTGTTCATGTATGAACTTTAAAGGTGAATTCTGCACACCTCAATCAAAATTCCATGGGAATTCCAACTTGGTAAAGATTGCAGGGTCAATACTAAGGATTGCTTGCTGCTACTCTGCAGTAAATCTGTTTTTGTCATCCAATTGCAGATGCAGATTTTGCACACAGTGGTAGAGCAGCAGAGCAGGAAACAGCACCTCGATTATTTGTGATACCGTAAGGGCACACTGGGTTAATAAGCAAGTCATCTGTAAATTGAAAAAGCACAGTACAAGAAAACCTGAAATGACTAAGAAAATCATTGTTCTTTTCTTTAAATCTCTTATCATTGTTTGCACACAGCATACTGGTAGTTAGAGAACAAGCCTGAAAATCAGGGCTGGTGTAAACTGGTGCTATCCAGTGAAGTCTGGTGGAGTTGTGCTATTTCATGTGTACCTGCTTTCAAAGAGGGACTTGTACAAAACTGACCATACCATGGAAGTGACAGTGATATTATCCTGGCTGCCTGAATTTGTTCCTCTTGCTACTGGAGCAGATAAAAGCGGATGTAACATACAGACTATGGGAGGCAGCCTGCATTCTGTTTTTTCAACATTTTATCAATGCCATTCTCTTTTTTCAACACTTTATCAATGCCATTCTCTTCAGATAGATTCCATATAAAGAAGAAACAAAAAAAAAAAAAAAAACAACCAACCAACCAATCAACCAACAAAAAACCAAAAACAAACCAACCAAAACCAAACTATCAAAAAATTCATTGTAATAATTTCTTATAACTTACAGCAAAGACACTTGACTAAAAGTTCCTTTTTTCTGAGTGATTAAAAAAAATCCCAACACTGTAGTTTTCCTGTAGTGGCCTAAACTGTTAATTCTCCTCAGTATCAAGCCACTTGTGTTCACAGAATTTGAGTTTCTGGCAAGCCTGCACTGCTAGCAACATATATTTCTGGTAAAGAGTCTTTGCTTCTGGATTCATCAGCAACAGTGTAATAGGAATATTCTTCTTGCCTACCAGATTAAGTGTTCTGTGATCAGCTAGTCGATGCATGAATTTTAATTTGTTGTGGATATTTTTGTGTATCCAAGGAAATGTTTAGACTGAAAGTTGGGAAGAAACAGATTTAAAAGGCTGTAAATCTGTGTCAAAGAGTCTAAATACAGAGATGACAAGTGTGCCAAAATCTCATTCAGAAGTCTGACTGAGTCAAGTCTCACAAGATTATATTATGGATCTTTCTCCTACCATTAGTCAAAAGCTATAATCAAGCCATAACTTCCTACAAAGTCTATACATATTTAGACTGGACTATCTAAGCAATTGGAACACTTAGCATTTGCATTAAAAATCTTATGCAGCTATAAAAAAAAATTAATCGGTGATTGGCATCAAACCAACATTCAGCATCTATATTTTAGGAAAATGGTCTCTTTATGCTATTTGGGGTGATAGGTTTGCTATCCCCTTTCTACATATACTTTTTTATATCTATAACAGTACCAAATATGGTGTGTAACATTGCTGATGGAATCATGGTCACCTTGTCAGTCAGAAGTCATGTGGATGCTGGAAGTCTCTATGTTAATAGACACTGTGACATGGGGGCAATCTCTGTTTTACTTACTCTTACTTTACTTACTCTTTTGGTCACAGCAGATTTCCACTGACCCATGCTTTGTTAAAGAACCTCTTCCTCTCACCAAGTAGCTCTTAAGATTTTTTAGTCTTTTCTAGCCCATGAGTTTTACAGCTCAAAAACCTGATGGGAAACACTGCTGAGGACCAAGTGTCTGTGCCTTTCTTTTCTAATTGCTTTAGAACCTTTCTTTTTCTAATTGCTGAGAAGATTGGTGGCACAGCAACATGCTCTGACTCTTCTCAGTGCTCTTTGTATGGCTAATGCACACCTCATTGCTGCTTTCTTCCTGGGCAATTGCCTCTGGAGTGGCTCCTACATCAGCAAACTCTGAAGTACAAGGCATTATCACTTGTTGCCACAACAGTCATTGCCACAACAGAAAATGAGGTACATAAAAATGTCAGTCACAAAATACCGATCCACAAATAAACCTTATTTTGGACCTGCAAAAGGACTTAAGGTGAGATAATGTCATGGTGTTTGAAATTGCTGTGGTTCAGCTCTTAATCCTAACTGCAAACTTGGGTCAAGGTGGCTGTGAGCTCACAGTTAGTTTGTGGACAGGCCTTCCCTGTTGCTTGGAATCTCAATTAATTTACACTCAGCTCTATTGCAGCAAGTAGTATCTGCAAGACTTTGTCTAAATCCTGTTTCCATGGCTTGTGGTTTTAAAAAAAGAAATCAAAAATATTTTTATGTTGCATATATTTGGTAGCATATATATTCAAAAGGTATTTTTTTCATTTGTTTTTTGTCTAAGTTTGATAGGGACTTGGAGTTAGATGAGGTTGCTGCCTTGGAAGTACAGAATCAGGAGGAAGCACAGTTCTTTTCCAACTCAGGACAACTGCAGTGAAACATGCATTACCTGCCCTGAGCAGAGGCACCACAGTGCAGCACACGGAGCCCCTCAGCCCTGGGCCCCAACAGCAACAGCTCCCATGCAGCCCTGAGCATGGACAACACACATCCAGGTTGAGCTCTCTAAGAGTTTGCCAAGCAGCTGAGCTGTGTTTTAAAAGTCGTTGGCATATACAGGGTCTGAGATCTTTGGGAAAGGATTTAAACAATGCAGTTGGTTGTGATAGCATAGAAAGATTCAAGAACCAGAAAGAGCGTTTCTGTCTTCCCTCTGAGCTTAAAAGAAAAAATTTCCTGCAGTTATATTATTGGAAACAAAATCTTACTCTAGCCACATAATTTAAAAGGAGTCTCTGGCACTTTCAGAGTTTTAGGGCTTTTAAACATCATCAGAAAACATTATTTCCCTTGTCAGGAATCCCAGCTTGTACCTTGTTCCACTGGTTTATTGAAACAGTATTGACAATGAATTGTTGCACACAAGGAGACCCAGTCTCAGGCTGGGGGAGTAGAGAGCAAAGGAGGGTTTCTTTCATTTAAAGTCATATGCTTAATCTTTCTAAATGTAGTGCTATCACAAGGTTTACAAGGTTTTCTCCTTGTTTAGATTTCTTTAGCCAAAATAATTATCAATCCATAATGTGAGTGCAATGATATAATTTGTGTTAAAACTAGAGAGTGGAAACAGACTGCTGTTCTATGAAAAGTTTGATTATTTTGTCTTTTCTTTGTTTTCTTTCTTCTACAAAAGAAGAACGAAGCACCTAAGCCTGCCTTTTTAGAGAAAGAGACTGTGATAGGAACCAATTCCCTTCCCATAGAGCAGTAGTCCAGTGGGAAGGGCCAGGTTCAAACACTTCTAAATCTGGCCTTCTGCACTAAAGAGGCTGCCCTTTCTGGGTTGTGCTTGTCTGTCTGTCTGTCTGTCCATGTTGTGTGTGGCTGGTGCAGAAGGATCCCAAAAGGGATGCTGGATCTGCCTGGTGTTGCCAAGCAATTGCACTGTGAGCAAAGGAACATCTTCCAGCTAATATTTTGTTTAAGAGGACAGTTTTCCACAGAAAGCTTTGTTTTCAACAAATCAGCGCTTTCAACAGAGAAGTCTCTCGCCAAAGAAATTCCCCAAGTATTTAGTTGTGGTTGTGATGGCTCCTCAGCAGGGGGAGTTCTGGTATGCTTAGTTAGAGGTTCATGTCCAAGAATTCGGAGAACAAGATAAAGTGCTTCCATGACTGTGGTTGGTTATGAGGAAGGGGTAAGAACCTCTTGGACTTTAGCTCTTCCTTAGGCTTCATCATCTTCTTTCTCTTTGCACATTCCTGAGTTAAACAAATACTGTGTACTATTTATTCCATTATCATTTTCCCTTGGGACAAATTACTCCAGTGCAGACACCTTTCTGTTATTTAGCCTAGGCAGTGCAATATTCTTGTGACTATATTGCCTTCCCTTCAATTCATCTATTTGTTCTGCAAACATGGAAACAAATGTTATGTTATTTCTGCCTCAGAAGTTTATCCCATTTCTCATTCTGCCCAAGAAGCACATCATAAAATTACTGCCTATTCACTCCACTTAAAGAGTAAGAAATTATTATGAGTTTTATGGTAAGAGAGGTAAAGAAGGCTCTAGTTAACGTTTCTTTATGAGAAGGCTTAGTCTTCAGGTAACAAGCAGATGAGGAAGCAGGTAGCTGTCTGGGGACTCTCTTCTTGCTGTAACTAGGTATTTTTTTTTCTTTTTCTGCTTTCTGAAAGTCATAAACAGCAATGTGAAAAAAAAAATTAAGAACAATTTCTTGCAGAGTTGTTTCTCTAGAACCGTGTTTGACCCCTTGTGAAAACAGGCAACTAGAAAAAACATCAGTTACCAGTGCAGTAAATGGCTTTTACTGTCCATCCACCTGATTGCCAGACCCTTCTCTTCCCCTTCAGCCAGAGCTGTCCATCTGTTTATTTGCCAGGCCTCATGTATAGTAAGAAGCATGGGTTTTCTTCACACATTATTTATTGCATCTCACTTCTCCCCACCCATCCCCCTCTGCACTTTCTCCCTTCCCTCCTTGTTAGACATGATTACATGTTGTTTGGCCTTATTCCATTTAGGTTACTTTGCTGTATCATCCTGTATTTTTGTGTAGCATAACAGCTCCAAAGACCTAGTTTGAACCAAATTATAGAGTAGGCAGAGTTCATTAAAATAAATACCAGCATAGCATGAAACACAGCCTTGAAGTAATCAAAACTGAGATTTGAAAAGTGAATCTGAGTGTAAAGAAGTGTGTTACATGCTGGCTGATACAGGCAGCAAGGGGACCTTGAAAACAGCCAGCTTTATAAACACTAGTCAAACCTCTCAGCTCTCAAGACAAAGATACAGGGGAGAGAAAACAGTTGTAAAGGGGATATGTGTGACCATATTATACAACAGAGTGCCTGAATTTCTCCTTTGATCCCTAAAGCTGGGATTCTTCATGTTGCTGCTGTTGCTGTTATTGTGGCCAGTGGCAGAGGAAAGCCATGATTTAACCTAGCAGTGAACTGCTTCTTCTAAAGCAAACTTTCTACACAGATAAATGTAGTTGACTCTGCCTCCTTCTACCTGCTTCCCTGTGTGTCTTGCTGTCCCATTCCTTTAGACTGTTTTCAATTTTTGTAATGTTCCATTTAAAAATATTTCAGTGTTTTTTTCTCCTGCTGTCTAACAGACTTTGTTCTTCAATTCAGCTTTAGTTCTTCAGGGCACTCAGATTATTACTGGTAAAATTTTGCTCTTGAAATAAAGACTGAGTGGTTTGGAGAATGTGAGCTTTTCTACATGTTAGACTCTAGACTGGGTGCAGCAGGAGGGGCTACAAAAATGTTCTATTCTTACATTCTGCCATGAGTTACTGTGTGAAACAAGATTCAAGGCAAGATGGTCCAGTTCTACAGCTCATTGCTGAATTTGTTTCAGCAACTCCTCCCTTGCAGCATCTATGAACCTACAAATAGGGTGTATTGTCCAAGAATAAAGTATTCCTATGTCACCATGGTGGAACACACAATCTGAAGATTGTGTGAAAACACATTTCTTTCTTTGCAGAGGTATGCTGTTGATAGATATGACATTTCTAGGATTCTTGCATTTGCAAATTGGAACCTGAAACTACCATATGTGATTCCCAAGTGTTACAGGAGGGGGTTTGTGTAGACAAATATGTGTACATTTCCTAATTGTTTAGTTGTTTTAATGTCTCTTTAGTATATACCCTTCATTTTGGTCTTGGCCTATGTCTACTATTAAACTTCATGAAGTACATGGGAATAGTTGTGCATGCTGCTGTAGCCTGTTTTCAAGGGATAACAATGGGTTAAAAACTTTATGCTGCTATGAGAGGCAAGAGGAGAAGAATATTTTTAAGTATTTGATGGAATTTGGTGTCTGGAGTCAAGAGTTGAGATATTTAAAAGAAGACCCCATGATAGAAACTATAAGAACAACTTATCTTTTAAATCACTGCGGGAGGGCTCATTTGTATCAAAGCAATCATCTAAAAAAGACCCTGCCGAAAGAGACAAATAG
Organism: Certhia americana; assembly: GCA_018697195.1. Classification (NCBI taxonomy): domain Eukaryota; kingdom Metazoa; phylum Chordata; class Aves; order Passeriformes; family Certhiidae; genus Certhia; species Certhia americana. Next base: position 723,413 of record JAGMWU010000021.1, on the reverse strand, counting down.
GAGGGAATGGATGTTGACAAAATGCTGGAGGAAATGGAGGTGGTTAGACAGACTAAGCTGCTTCCCTGTTAGAACTTCTGCCAAGAGAGACCTGGACATGCTGGCTCAGGCTTGCTGTCTTTTACAGACAATGACCAACAGGCCCTACTTTGTCCAAGCAAAGCCACCTTGCCTAAGTGTGATTCCTGCCTGCTTGCCTCAGCTTCTCTTAAAGAGGACAGGCTATAGAGTGGATTTAAAATATTCAGTTTCCTCTGCTTTGTTGAACCACTACCACAGGAGCTCCCTGTCTGTCCCGTGGATAGACAAAAGCTTGACTACCACAGCAAATGTGTAGGAATTAGTCTCTTAGAGCAGGCTGCAACTTCTAAAGCCAGCTTCAACAGCAGTAAATGCACTGCCGCAGCCAAAAACTCCTTCGTGAGAAAAGAGCATGGTGTTCCAGGCCCACAAAGTTAAAAGTCCACAGGATTTATCCAGAGGTTATACTGACTGACAGATTCAGGGGGTCTTCAAGTGGCAATGACAAGACACTGTGAGCTCAACTTAGTTACACCAGTTGTAAAAGAAGTGCAGTCTGGTCAGAAGTGTACTGCCTTCTGTGCACATAAGACTCTATAAATATATGGGCAAATAAGGCCTTCTCACCACTGAGATATGTGATGTAGTTTTTTAAGAATGCAAGAGGATTTTTCAAATACAGGGGATTTTTCCATATGGCATTTCATGCTGAAATAAATCTTGTGAATCCCATGATCCAGCAGAGCATACAGGATTCTGTCCTGTACAATCAGATCTTTCCAGTGTGTATAAACCTGTTTCTGGAAAATACTAATGGTTTATAGATTGGACTGGTCTTTAGGAGTCCCCAGGCCACTGTGGAGCCCAACCTGTCACAGGCAGTAGATGGTGAGATATGGACTATGTTCCTCAGTGGGAGGTACAACAAAGGACATTGAACAAGATACTGATCTATGCTTTCTCATGAAATCTTGTCTCCACCAGCAGATGCCTTCTTGTAGAAAATGCACTGTCCACTGCCTCCTGAACTCTGGCCTCTCTTACAGCACTGGGTTTCTATAGAGCAGTGACAGTGTTTATTTGATTTGGGGCAAAATGGTGCAATTAAGAGGGGAGCTGTGGATAAATTTCAGATCCTTAATTTGTGGATCATTAACTCTGCACTGTAACCCTTGGGAGACAAGGTCACCTGCTTCATAGGCTGGGAAGGTGCTTTTGCAAATAAGGGTGTTTGTTCAACACTGCTGATCCCTGCTGATCTGTTATAAAAGCCATGTTAGTTATTGTATTCATATGTTATGTACAGTCATGTGATGCTTGAGGCCTGAAATACATTCAGCCAGTCAGAAGAGATAAGGCAGGCTGCAATCTGGCTTTCTTCCCTGAGGTTTGCAGAATGTATTTGCAGATGTGTTGATCTTCAGGAGGCTGGCAGTCTGGGGCTGAGAGAGGGGGAGGGAGTATTTTCTTCAACTGCTTATTTCAGTATCAGAAGTAAATGAAAATATGAAGTCATCTTTAACACCTCCTAGCAGCTGTGAAGATATCTTTCCCAAATCCTGAGCCGTGCTTTTTCAGTTTTGTATCAACAATTTTTGTCAGCGTTCATAACCTTAGTAATTTCATCTGGAATTGTGTAGAGATAATGAGCTGGACTGGGTCTGTTTCAATAATGCTTATTGCAGCAAACAGGTGTAAGTAGCTCACCTGATCAACAAACCAGTGGGATCAGCATCTACAGCTTCTATCTTGTGTGATGTTTTAGTTCAGCAACACAAACACTACTTTTCCTCCTTCTGTTACTAATAGTTTTGCCTTCTAGACTTTGAATGTTTCCAGAAAAGTCAAGGTTCAACTTCTTAATGCATCTAGGTATTAAATGAAAATAAGGGCTTCATATCAGTGACTGTACCCAAGTAATCTCCACAGATAGGGACAAGCTTTGCCAGACATTAGTTAAGAGAAGGAGAAATTGAATAAAAATACCAAGATGAAATATTTATGCTTGGCTTCTCACTAAAGTTGAGTAAATACTGCTTACCTTAGAGGGGGACAGTACAAACCTTCCACTTTATGGTATATGAGTTTTGACAAGGCACTTTGCAGTTGGTGAGTCCTGCATCTGGGAGTTGCTCTGTCCAACTACACAAGTACACGCAATTTCATCCTTCCTATCCAGAGGCTGCTGGTGACACTTGTAATCAGGGGACACTGATTACAAGTGCCAAAGCTTTCTTTCCCCAGGCCAGTATTGGGAGTCCCATTGTTTTCTGTTCTTCTAGGGCAGTAGCTGTGAGGTATCACCAAAGCATAGAACATAGGTGGAGGAGTTGTGACATTTTGTATTCCCTGACCAAGCTGTTTAGTTGGACAAGTCCCATTTTCAAGCTGGTGTGTGAATGTTTAGTGGAACTCTCTGCTGCTGCTCAGATTAGGGGTAATGTGGCTCTGTGCACAGGTGGAGCTGCTTCTGCACATTCTTTGACTGCTGTGGTCCCCTTCAGCTCTCCTGCAGGACTTGGCCTCTCTGAGGAGCTGAGCACAGCGCAGTGTCATCTGCACCCCTGCTACCCTGGGAGCATGAAGTGTCTGACCTGCTCAGCTCCCTTTGTACCTCAACAGTAAATTAAAGTCTTCATTATCTTATTTGATAGTTGAATAAAATGCTTTGAAACACTGGTATATTAACTGCAATCAAGTTTTGAAAGGTCTCTGGTTGCTAGAAGGAAATTAGTCTGATAAATCACTCTTTTCAATTAAATAAATGAGTAATTTTCCACAAGTGAGCTCAGAAACTATCATTTGGGTAGCTTCCCCTCTCCCCCCTATTTTTAAAAAATTTATTTTCATTTTAATATATTACATGTGACAGTTCTTAAAGAACTTTTTTTTTTTTTTTTTTTTTCCTTAAGAGATTAACTGTCCCTGAAGTATAAGCAGCTTGTAAACCCATCCTGTCTGTCTGCCTCAGACAACCTTGTAGTGGTCTCATGATCAAGCATTGGCCTATGAATTGTACTTCCAAAATGATAATAACTAGTGGTGTGACCTCGGATCATTGCCTGCCTTTCTTTGCCTTTGTTTACCTGTTTGTCTAAAGAAGCCTTACCGTCCCTGGGTCAAAAAGCCTGTTTAATTTAAGAAAGGAGTTCCCAGATAATTATAGTTACTTAGTAACTTCCATCTCAGAGCAAACTGGTTGAGGCTGCTAAGAAATGCTGTGGCTTCCCTTCAGGTCAAAATCAGCAACTGACCTGAAGGTACCTCCAGTTCTCAAACCTTTAAACAGAGTTTGCACTCAAAAGTACAGCTTAGGAGCTGGAACAAATTGCTGTATCCCTTATGTACTGGGTCTGAAAGGGACCCCAGAAATGCACACTGACCCTGGTTTCACACCAGAGCTACAGATGTGCTAAGAACTTAACACGTTCCATCTACTGAAGAAAAGCAAATGCTAGTACAAACAACTGTGACACTGGATTCATCTTGCCTTGGGCATATTTATCCAGGGTATTGCCATTACGTCATTCACATTAGGCTTTTATTATCTACTATTTTAGGTCTGAGCAGCTGTTACAAGCTATAGTCAGAGGTCAAGATGTTGTTGAACTTCAGATCTTTCTGAAAGAAGAGCATAATTCTACCAACAATGTTAGATTTGCAGCAGTGAAATGTCATACAAATCATGTAAGATAATTTAATCTAAATTATATTTATTTTAAAAAATTAGGTTTAATTGCCAAAAACTTAGATACTGCATGTTAAGTTCCATCTGGAAAAGGCTACCATACCTTCATCTTTGAGAACTAAATAAGGTAATTTGGGAGTTTTTCATTATATCAGAAAAGACTACAAATTATTTAAGAACAAATTTCCACCATCTAAATAAAATAATACTGAAATAGCTGCTGTAGTTTGTAGTAACTGCGTAAAACATGATGACTTACGTGATTAGAAAGTCTCCTTTATTTTTCCTCTGTGTGCAGTGCTGATCTTCATGAACTGTTTGTCACAGTGTGTAATTACATTCCTTTCACCTAAACTGTTTCTACATATTTTCAATTTCTATTAGCTGAAGCTGATTGGTTTTGAGTGTTTCAGTGTGATTTCTGAATCAAATTGTATGCAGGCACTTGGGTGGTGAACTTCAGTGTATTTATGAGAAATTTTGCTCTCAGACAAAATTCAGACTCAGAAGAGCAGTCTCTCAGAGAACTGTTGGTGAACTGTACCTTGGTTGCCACGGAGAGAAATGTTCAAGGCAAAAATGCAGACCATCTCCTAGAACTCAAATTTTTCATAAAATAATCCATTCCTTCTGAGGACCTCACTTCCAGATAAGCAGTGCTCCAGGGCAAGCAGGAGATGGCTCTTGTACTGTTCATCACTAAGAAGGTCCTTGTGATCATGAGAAGCCAGGATATCTGAGTAGTCCCTGCTGGTCCAAGTACAGTCTCTGTTTTTTTACTGGAGAAACCCCACCACCTCTGGCCTCACGACTTCAACCCCCAAGTTCTGTTTAGTGTTACGGGTGGTATCTGACCCAGAGCACTTAGAAATCTCATCTGTTTATGATGGCTCATAAGCTCTGTCCTCACCATCCAGGCAGATGACTCAAAGAGCCTGGTGAGATTTGTTTTGCTGCTATCTCCTCTGCCTCTGTTCTTGTCCAATCTCCTCACTCCTGTGTTCTGCCTGCCCAGCATGTGCTGTGTTAACTGACACTGCAAGCTGCATGGCCAGGAATGAGTTTTGGTTTTAGTAAAAATGGGCAGTTACATCAACTTGCACAACAGGTCCTTGCTCTGTGGCTGGGCTGGGCCAACTGAGTCCTCCCAAGCTGCAAAAATATGGAAAACTTGAAATTGCAGTAACCAAAAAATGTTATAGTACATTTTGTATACTAACAACACATTCTAGGCTGCTCCTGGCATAGAATCTCCCAGATGTACCTGGCAACAAGGGAGAGAGAGATTTGAATACTAATGTCAGCTGGAGGAGGGGGCCCTTATTAGTGTTTTGGCTAATTGCCAGGTTGCCTGCACTTGAAAAATTTGCCTGTGCTGAGCTAGACATATTTTTCATGCATAGAAAATTTTATTGGGTGTTGGTAGGGTTTTATATTTTCCTAATGCTTCCTACAGTCAACTGTGTGAAGGTTCACAGTAGCCATGAGGTCAGTGTTTCTACCTCAACAGGCTTTTAAGATAGGTAGAAGGGTCCCGTCCTTTGGAAAACTGGAGCAGCTGAACAGCCCAGAAAAGACATTGCACATTTTGGAGATCACCAGATGTAAACTTCAGAAAATTAGAGAAGTATTTTTGTGTTTTGTGGGCTGGGGGGGGGGGGGGGGGGTTGGGGGGGGGGGGAGGG